>PVJA010037440.1:0-20393 GCA_004027025.1 Myocastor coypus | reverse complement strand
TCAAAACTTTTGTTTGTTTATTTATTTTTATGGCCGGCTCAGCCTGCCCTGAGGGCAGGGCTGGCGCAGCATGTGGTGCCGGGGATTGAACCTCGGTCCCTGCAGCTGCCTAAGCTTTCCTAAGCAGGCGCTTTAGACCACTGAGCCATCCTGCCGGGCCCAAACTGTTCACTTTTAAGCTGTAAAACTCTCCATTGGCAAACTGCATCTATTGAAATGATCATGTGATTTTTGTTCTTGGCTCTATTGATGTGGTGTGTACATTTGTGGATTTGTGTATGTGGAACCACTCCATTCCTGGGATGCATCCTATTTGGTCATGATGTAGAATCCTCCTGATGATTCGTTTCATTATATTTGCTAGTATTTTACTGAGGATTTTTGCATCTATATTCATTAGAAAGATTGCCCTGTAATTCTCTTTTATAGTTAGATCGTTTTCTGGTTTTGGAATCAGAGTAATACCTGCCTCGCCTCCAGGAATGAGTTTGGGAGAACTGCTTCCCTTTGAGTTTCATTGAAGAGGTTGAGAAAAGTTAGCATTAAATCTTTTCTAAAATACTTGTAGAATTCAGCTGTGAATCCATTGGGAACTGGGCTTTTCTTTGTTGGTAGGTTTTTTTCCATTACATTTTCTATTTTGTTTCCCATTATTTGTTTATTCAGTTTGTATATCTTCTTGACTTAGCTTTGGCATTTCATATGTATCTAGGATAATGCCATTTCTTTAGAAGAAGTGTGTTTCTCATATGCAGCATATTGTTGAATTTTGTTTCTTAATCCACTCTGCTAATTTGCTTCTTTTGACTGGAGAATTGAGGCTGTTTACATTAATAGTTATAACTGACATATATTGACTTATCTTTATCATGTTATTTTCCTGCTATAGATTATGTACTTTCCCCCTGTTTTTAATTACTTGTTTGGTGGTTCTTTCCATGTTCCTGAAGTTTTGATCACTTCTATCTTTTTCTAGAGTATCTGTCAGTACTCTTTGTAGGGTTGGTTTAGTAGTAATGACTTTCTTCAGTTGTTTTTTTCATGAAAGCATCTTACCTTGCCATTAAACTTGACAGCTTTACAGGGTACATCAATGTGGGTTGGAAGCTATTTTCTTTCAGGACCTAAAATACTTCACTCCATTTGATGGTTTGTGTTGAGAAGTCTGCCATGACTCTGAGGGCTTTCCATCATAGGTGATCTGTTTCTTCTAATAGTTTTTAATATTTATTGTTTTGCTGAATTTCTGAGATCTTGATTATTATGTGTCTAGGTATAGGCTTATTTTGATCATGGTTGTTTGGAGTTCTATATACCTCACTTAACTATGTGAGATTCTCTTCTCATTTTTGAAAGTTTTTCTGTTAACACTTCTGCAAATAGTCTTTTTATGTAATTTATGCTGTCTCCTGCTCTTCTGCTGACACCTATTATTCTTATATTAGTCTTCTTTGTGTCATCTTCTACCTTCTGAATTATTATTCCCTGGTTCCTTGTAAGTTTTAAGAGATCTTTCCTTTCACATTCAATTCAATAGAATTGTTAATTCCCTGGATCTCTGAATCCATTTCATGCATTCTAATTCTTTCTTGTATTGTTAATTCAGTATTTCCATCATTTTTCTATTCTACTTTATTTTTTATCTATATCTTCTTTGACTATGCTCAGCAATTCTTTCATGATTGTTGTCATTTCTTTTTTAACCTGAGAAATTATTCTGATCTTATTTACTCCACAGCCTGATGGACTTGTTTCTTTACTTCAACTGCTCTCATTTCAGAAATTTCAAGTACGTGATTTCCAAGTTCTTGTGTATCTTTGTTTTCTGCATTTGTTCTGGGTGGGCTGCAGGACTGGGATTACCTTTTGCTCCTCCACTTTGGCTTTTTTTTTTTTTTTTAACTTCCAATAATCATCCAGACTTAGCAGTGGTGGAGCAGCGGTGGGGCATGGGTCAGTAAGGTTTCTACTATAGTGGATAACAGGGTAGGACTCACCAAGACTCTCACTACTAGTGGGAGTGACTGGTTGATTGATATTCAACAAATTTCAGTGTAGGCGGTGGGTGTGGGCCAGCTTCACCACAATCTCATGGGCTAACCACAATCCTCCCATATTGTTAAAAGGTTGGACTGGTGCCAGCACAAACTGCACACCTCAATGCTGGGGGCCAATGGTCAGAGCTTACCAGTCCCATGGGCTGCCCAGAGTCCTCCAAAGCTCTTAAATGGCTGGACCAGGCACCAGGAAAGCTCTGCTATGTGCGCTGGGCCCACAGGTTACATACACCTTGCCAGAGTCCTCATAAGTTCTTAAAAGGTTGGACCGGCACCAGCACAAGCTCCACACCTGTGCACTGGGCAAAACTGTACATATTTTTAGAAGTATCATGTGATGTACTGACACACATATACATGGTGTAATGTCTAAATAAGAGTAAATATCTATATCCTCAAACATTTATCATTTTTTCTAATGAAAAATTTGAAAACCCTTTCTTTTCCCTTGTGAAATATTCAGTACAGTGTCTGTATCTATAATCACCCTGCCATGTAATAACCCCAGAACTTCCTGCTCCTCTCTACCTGTGACTTAGTATCCAGCGGTGATTGAGCTCTACCCCCTTCCCACCTCACCACTCTCCTCAGTCTCTGTAGTCTCAATGGCCCTGAATTGTTTTGTAAATTATTTCTACTGTAAATGGCACATGGTAATTGTATGTTTATGGAGAACAGTATGACATACCAATGTGTGTATACAATATATAATTATCAGATCAGAGTAACTGGTATACCTATCACCTCAGACATTTATTTTATCTGTGCACATTGAGAATCATTTCCATAAGTTATTTTTGAAATGTTTTCAAGCACAGTTACTCAACTGTGCCACAGAACATCAGAAGCTATTCCTCCTATCTAACTACACCACAATTTTTCTTGCTGTATTTTTTCCTGCATATCCACTTATGACAGTCAGGAGATTTCAGAGAGTCCCAGATATCCACACTAGGTCTAAAACACAGGTCACAGATAAGGGCAAGAGCTCCATCCCAGCTCGGCCATGGTCGGGAAGTTGAGGGCTCTGAAAACAGGTGTAAGGGACACTGAAAAGGTACTGTTTTGTCTCCAAAACTCAGTGGAGCCGTTCCCATGCCTCTCAGCTGCAGTGCTGTGCACAATCTGGCTACATGTGCACCCTCAATCACAGCAAAACAAGCTTGTGAGACACTGTTAATGAGATACCTGATTATATGGGATGGAACAGAGGCACCCTAGCACTAAATCCAGCCAGGCTCACCTACATCTTGTATGATGGAAATTATATGCAGATAAATTATTTCACAGTCAGACAAGTGTTAATGCTCTTAAAGCAAAGCAGTGGACTCAGCACTAAACAGTATCATTAATTTAGTCCATGCTTTCTCTGTCAGGCACTGAATAGTTACATGGAGGTATATGTTATAACTGAACCCTCAAAATAACCATATAATGTAGTTATTATTGCTACTCTGTACATGAGAAGTACGAAGTGAGCAGAGCACAGTGGAGCACGCTGCCCAGAGTCACACTGACTGAGGGAGAAAGATGGAATCTTAGCACAGATCCCTGCAGCTCTGACACTGGTGCTCAGGCCGTGGTCAGCTTCTCAAACTTGACTGTTCATGCAAACCCGAGGGGATACAGTGGGACACAGACTCTGTCACGTGGCTCTGGAGCACAGCCTGAGAGCCTGCCTTTGTAAAGCACTCCCACCAGAGCTGCTGATCCATGGAAGATTAACTTCATTTCTACAGCTCCAGCCTCTAAAAGTGCACTGTGTTGGCAGCTGTCTACTCCTAGAAGCAACAAACAGGGGGAAAAAAAAAAGTTTCATAGATATCAAACTGCACAAAGAATTTTTCTAAGTCAGAAAATGCCAGTCTCTAGCCTAACAATAATTTGTAATGAAATTACATTTCTGCATATTTTTTGCTCCTCTGGCCAGAGGAGGCTCTCTGTGTTCTCTGTCCTGTGTTTCCACAAGGAAACCATCAGAATCTATTAAAATTACTATGTGCAGATAGCTGTGGGGATGTGAGTCACAGGCCCAGAGTTAGACACGAGGACAGAGTGTGTTCCAGACTTGGGGGCCAGGCCTATTTGCAACCAAATGAAACTGTGTAGGGCTGGCATGCTCAGGGATGACAAACTGATGCAATTTCAGCATTGTCTGAGGCTAGGGGAGATTTCTCTGATGCTGGCTGTGGTAGTTTACAGAACTGCACAGAGTTCCCAGATCTGAATCACTTGGGGCTTGAAAGGGCTTCGCCTGACAAGCTACAAATAATTACACTCCACTCCTTCTGCTGCACTCTATTATTTTGCCCCTTATCTCTAGGACTTGAGCTTTTGTGAACAAGCAGGGTCAGCTCCTATTTTGATCACAATACAATAAAACATTGTTCTTCTCACATATGATAAATAAAACAAGGTCTTGTAGGCTAAACACTTCCATTGGGCCCATTTCCACTTGTATAGGCAAAAATCAACACTGGGTTACATTAGCAAGGTTGAGCTGGCTATACCCTGACAGGCGGATGCACACAGACTCTCACAGTGACATGATCAAACTCTGCTTTTTTTGTAAAAGCTCATCTGAAAAATGCGGCATTGGCTAACAGATAAGTCACATGACAATAGCTTTTCTGGGGTTTCTACTTCCCCTATTTTCCCCTGCTTCTCTCCCAGATCCATTCTGATAGCCTCAGAAATTCTCCTTTTTTTGGGGGGTGGGGGTGGGGGATTGAACTCAGTACCTTGCACTTGCCAGGCAAGCACTCATTCTACTGAGCTATTTCCCCAGCCTCAGCCTCAGAAATTCTTAATGAAAAAGTTCTACCCACCTGCAGATGTAATCAGAACACAGCTGCCTCACGCCATGGCACACTGCCTCATGCCAAAACACCAGTGTCTCACGGTTTAGTGTGCACTTGTGCTTGCCGAAGGGTTTAGCACACATCCCTCCCACCGAGGGATCTCCCAAGAGTCATGTAGTGATAACTTCTCCATATTTTAGTACAAACAGAATTCAATGATGGGATATTCTCCCAAAGAAAACAAGGTCTTCAACTTACACAAAGTTTTAGTTCCTGAACTTTTCTTTTTAAAAATGCAATGATGATAAACATTGATTCAAATAAAGTAGACTAATTTCTAAGTAAATGGATACACCTTGAGATGAGACTCTCGAGTGAAGTAAATCAGACACTCATGCGTAAATACCACATTGTTTCTATGGTGTAAGAAACTGAAAGTGTAAGAACTTTTGGTTAAAATCCTGTGAAATAGGAAGAAAGTGTTCAACTGGGAAGGAAAACTAGGGAGGGGTCTGGAGAAAGGGGGGAAAGAAAAGAAAAAAATGAGAAAAGGAGAAAATGAAAACAAAGCATTTGTAAAGAAAGGGAAAAGAAGAGGGATTGAAGGAGGGCAGGGGAGTGAGAAAAAGAAGAATCAAGACATGTGCATGTCTTGCACATGTGCAAATACCCTATGATGAATATGATCATTATGTATATCTAAAATTACCCATAAACTTAATTTAAAAAATAATATAGTCTAAACACTGTATTTTAAATTTTATTTGGGGGCTGGGGAGATAGCTCAGTAGAATACGCGCTTGCCTGGCAAGTGCAAGGGCCTGAGTTCAATCTGCAGTTCTGCAAAAAAAAAGAGAGATAAAATTTATTTGTTAGGCTATACCTGTGGGACAAAGCATTTGTTTCTCCAACCCCTCTACATTTAATTTTTGCAAGAATCCTTTAACATACTCCAAAGTACAGAATTTCATTTAATTAAAATTTGTTCTAGCTGGGTGTAGTGATGCACGCCTGTAATCCCAGCCCTTCAGAGGCTGAGACAGGAAGATCGGAGTGAGTTCGAGACCAGCCTGGACTACAAAAGTGAATTCAAGGCCAGCCTGCACTGCATAATGAGGCCCTGACTCAAAAAGACAAAAAATATAAAAAATAAAATAAAATTTTTTCTTTCTATCCCCATCTTAGATTTAGGAAAACTGAGGTCCAGAGAGGTAAAGCAGCTTTCTCACTGTCACACAGCTGGAAAGTTGCAGAAATACAGACCTGGTACAGAGTCCAGCTGGAACTTCTTCCAATATTGCTTCCTAGTACCATGCTTTGCCGCATTTACTTATGGACAGGGTGCCCACATGCACAATATACCTTATTGTCAAACCAAGAGCCTGGAGAAAAACACATTTGACAGTGCAGGCAAATACTGTGATACTGAGATTAAATTCTTAGCAGGAGCCAAAGAAGCTTAAGCTTGAACCTTCAGTTCACTTTAGTATGGTCCCACTATAGATCCTGCTATACCATAGAATCCTCCAATTCTTTCCACCCGCTCTGTCAAATTTGGGGCTCTTACACATTACTACTAAGCATTCTCAATGAGACCAGTCCGAGTGCAGAGGTCCAGTGTAAAAAACAAAAGCAAAACGAACCCCTAGCTAGTCATGATGGTAGCACATATCTAGTATGCCAGCACTCAGGAGGCTAAGACAGAAAGATCTCTTCAGTCTGAGACCAGCCTGGTCTACATGGTGGATTCAGTTTAGCCTGAACTACATAGTAAGACCTGGTTTCAAGAAACAGAATAAACACCTGCTTAGGCAAGCAAAGGGACCAGAGTTTGATCCCTGGCACCACCTGCCATGCCAGCCCCATCTCTGGATGCACTGAGTGTGGTGGCGAGGCCTGCAATCCCTGCACTGGGGAGGCTAAAACAGGAGGACCACTACAAGTCTGAGCTGCATAGTGAGGCCCTGTACTAAATGCATTTAAAAAAAGAAACAAAAACAAACTAAATTTCAAAGAATTACTAGCAATATAAACAATATTACTAAAAAATGTTTATGTTGATTACATGCTTAAGAATACTATCTTAGATTCACTGAATGAAATAAATTATTACAATTTCTTTCACTTGTTACGATTTACTTTCAGTCTTTTTTTTTTTTTTTTTTTTTTTTTTTTTTTTTTTTTTGTGGGACTGGGGTTCAAACCCATGACCTTGCACTTGCCAGGCAGGCACTTGTGTCATGGAGCTATCACCCCAGCCCTGCATTTACTTTTTAATATGGCTGTGAGACAATCCTTGTTACATGTGTGGTACCTGCTATATTTCAACTGAAAAAAATGCTGCCCTTGACCACGAAGTCCAACAGAAAAAGCAATTTCCTCAGGTGAGAAGCAGGCTGGCTCTGTGCTCCCACATACGTGCCCTCCCTGCCAGCTCCTCACCATGCTCAGGGTCTGGTTGCATTAAGCAAAAACCTTCTGACCACTCTCTCAGCCTCCCACACTCCCCTGCCTGCAGCCTGGGTATCTCTGCAACCCCCTTCCATCACATGGGTGCCTTCCCTCCTCACCCTCCCGATCTCTCCACTCTTTCTGCAGTGGTTCTTAGTCCCCAAACAATCAACCTTGAGGGACCAAGCAGCAGGCATGAAAGGAGAGACAGTAACAGTCTGTGAACAAAGGAGACCACACTCCCTGTGCCTTGTGTCATCAGCCCTGGTCATCTCCAGGAGGATGTCAGCCTCCTATCCTGGGATTCTTTCATCCATGCAGATGCACTGCTTACGGTCCCATGAGTCCCCCCCCCACTTGCTTCTGTTCTTATTGCCCAACTTTCCTGGCCACCAAGTGCCAGCAGCAGGTTAAGCCTCAAATAACATCTAAACAGAATGGACATCCAGGACAGGCAGCCACTACAGCACATGACAGAAGCCACCCGCCTTCCTGAGAACAGGGCCACCAAGAGGGCATCCCACCACAAGGGTCACATCTAGGGCTGAGGCTGGAAGTCTCATCGCTGCCTTAGAGGAAGTGATACTAGAACCTGCTTGGGCAGGAAAATGAAGGCAAGGCAAGCATTGGGCAGGGGAAGGACAGACTTCCTGTGGACAGAAGTCACAAGGCCAACAGGGTCTGAGGATGGGAGGCAGAGGAGCAGGAATACGGGTGGCAAGAAAGAGATGCGATGCAGGACACTGAGTTTTTCATTGATCCAGGGATCTCTTCTAGTTGCTAATCCAGACAGCCCATATAGACCACTCCACTGAAGTCCTTCAGATCTCCAGAGGTGTCCTGTCAAGATGAGGTTATTTAGCACAATGTCCTGTTGCCATATTGTTCAGAAATAGCTCCTACTCCCCACAGTCCCCACAGAGCAGCTGATCCACTCTGCTGCAGGAATGAGTCTGGCCCCACAGACCAAGATACAAAGGCCATCCTTTCCTCTCCAAGAGGCCCTTAGCAGCAGGGACCTCCGGTTTCCATGACACACGCCCCATGACACAGCTCCTTCACACCCTCCTGCCTCAGGCGCCTGCCTTACTAGGTCCTGCCCTTTTCCCGCTCTTCCCCAAATCCTACTTTCCAAAGCAGCACTGCCACCATCTCATGAGTTGTCCAGGTTCCTCCCACACACAGATCTCTTCAAATCTTCAACTTACACAGCAAAGCTGCACCGCTGCTTCCTCACAGTGTCATTCGTGCGGAGCTGACCCGCCAGCTCCTTCAGAGCAGGAATTATGCCTTACAGCTCCCAATCACGTGAAGCAAACACCAGGAAGACGCTCAAATACTTTATATTCAGTGAAGGACATTGATTTCACTGTTTTATACATAAATATAGATAGGTGCTTCATGGCCGCCTGTATGTTGGGACTAGAAGTAATCTATCTAAAACATAAAATGCATGATCACTATCTCAGTTACTTTTCACTCACGCTGGGACAAAATACTTGACACTCAAATTTGAGGAAGGAAAGGTTTCTTTAGCTCACAGTTGGTGGAGGTTTCAGTCTATATTTGGCTGGCTCCCAGGCAGAGTGGCACATGGCAGAGAGCAGTAGTTCATTGCAGTAGAGAACAGCAAAGAGCCAAGGGAAGGGCAGCAGCTGTGGCTTCTAGATAGCCTCTCTCCCCCTTTATATTATAAACAAGCTAACCTGGGCTGGGGGTGCAGAACTCACACAATGTCCATGCCCTCCTCTTGCACAGAATTAGGATGTTTATAAACTAAGAATCTTGGCTCTTTGCTGAGTCACTTAATTAAACATCTAAACTTCTCACATTGACACAATGTATCAACCAATACAGTCGCCATCTGTTATGTTACTATTCAATAGAACTCTCTTACAATACTACATACATTGCTAAGAAATTAATCAGTTCCAAGTAGGTAAAGGTACTTTCAAAGACTAATATTTCTCATATTCATATTTATATACTGATGTTATAAATGGCCAATAAAGATGAATATGTCTCAGGGCTGGGGAGATAGCTCGTGGCAAAACTGCCTGCCTGGCAAGTGCAAGGTCCCAATTTTGATCCACAGTACTGTAAAAAAAAGTCTCTAATAATATAAGTATTACTTTTTAAAATATTCCAAATCTAAAATATTGTACAACATATTTCAAACTCAAATGCTGCAGCCATGCCCAGAACTCAGAGCCTACCTATTCCCAGTACCTACACATGGTTATGCTCTAACATTCACTAAGAACAGGCTGCAGTGCAAAGAAAGACCAGAGCAGGAGACAGAAGTTAGAAAGCAGGAAGTTCAGATGGCCAGAGAACCAGAGCGGGAGGGGGAAGGGAAAAGGATAAATCAATGAAATGAAAAATGAAAATAACACTTTGTCAATGGGCAAGAAGAAGGGGTTGAAGGGAAAGTAGGGGAAAGGGGAAAAATACAACTTAGATCATATACAGATATAAATTTCCTATGATCAATGTGATCTTTATATATATAAAAAGTATACCAATAAAATTAGTTTAAAAAAAAAAATAGTCCAGATGTAGCAAGTACAGAAGAACAGTAGCCATGGCCCTGCACTATCCCATGGCTGTGGGGCTCAACAAAGGCCACAAGATGACACAGCGGACGCCTCACCAAACACTCCAGGTATCTGCAGGAAGTGATCCGGGAGGTGTACGGCTTCGTCCCCTACAAGTGGTTCACCAGGGACCTGCTCAAGATCTCCAAGGACAAATGCCCCTCAAGTTCATCAAGAGTGAGGACTGACATCCACACCAAGAGGAAGCACGAGGAGCTGAGCAACCTGCTGGCCACCATGAGGAAGGCGGCTGCCAAGGAGGACTGAGGCACTCTGGAATAAAGCTTTGCAGAAAGTTAAGAAAATAATAATAATTCAGGTGTGGTGGTGCATGCCTGTAATCCTAGCAGTAGGGAGACTGAAAACAGGAGGATCACTGCAAGTCTGACCTGCACAGTAATCCCTTGTATCAAATACATTTTAAAAAAGAGAGAGAAAGGGCTGTAGGTCACTTGAAGCAAATTAATTGCTCTGTTTATGAAGACTTAAAATCAAAAAGCCTACAAAAAATTTAGGAGCAAAGTTCAGCATTGTACAAAGCCCATTACACAATGAGGTGCTCCTTGCATAGACTCAGAGTAGCTGAAGGAAGCCAGGCCTGGGCAAATCCTACCAGAAGAGCTTAAATCACCTTTCTGATAATTCAGCATTACAGCACATACACACACACACACACACACACACACACACACAGAAATTTCAAAACACTTTCGTCTATCTCCATTTAATAGGCCAGTCTAGTACTTTATTCCTGTACTCACTTTTTACTGGAATCATTTCCAGTACTCTACACATTGCTAGACATTCAATTTTATAAAACATGTCCTCAAATCACCGGAAACCACCACAATACCATGAAACTGTGCACAGCTTGCCTTCTGAGTCTTCTCTAGGAGGAAGCCCTCTCTGCCCCAATGACCCTCGAGAAATGGGGCACATTGGAGCCCCAACCTCAGACTCCCTCTGTACTGCACACAGGAAGACCTCATGGGCCGCTGTGGCACACAAGGGCAGGGCCTGCCCTGCCCCACACCCACTCCAGGCTTCAAATCAGAAGCCTGGAAAAGGTTAGCAGGAACAAGCAGAATAGGAGCCTTGGGCCAGGCCAGGGCTGGTAAGGCAGTGCATAAAGCAAACGGAGGACTCCAGCTGCTTGCAGCAAGGAAAACCTGCCCTCCTTTCTGTTTTGTTTTGATTCAGAAACAGGGTTTTGTCTGCAGTTGAGGGTGGCCTTGAACTCACTTGGTAGCCCAGGCTGGTAGTCACCTTCTGATGATCCTCTTGCCTCATGCTCCCAAGTGCTGGGATAATAGGCATGTGCCACCATGCCCAGCGATAAGAAACCATTCTGAACAGTTGGTCAGTTAAAGACAAAAACAAAAACAAACAAACAAACAAATAAAAAAACACTAAAATTGTACTTGATTAACAACTAAAAATTTTCAAAAAAAAAAAAAAAATTCTACTTAAACCTCACGTATCACAAATCCTTTTGCCATCTTAGAATTTCCATGAAATGTTTAACTAAAAAAACATCATTTTTGGTGTTGTTTAGCTCTTCGGTCATAGTATGAAGAAATGGGGTAAGGTTTTATGAGATTAACTGTACTCAGATCAGAAATCTCATATAAGCCTCTAAAGTTCTTTTAGAGAGCTCTCTAAAAATTCCAACATAAAGCTTTTGCTTTAGCAATATGAATGGTAGTGTCTTTCACTATAATAACTTTTTGAAAAACATTTTAGAAAGAAAGACTTGCAGTAGCTACTACATGACAGACTGTGTATTAAGAATTTACTCGTACAGGGCCAGTGAGATGGCTCAGTAGTCTAAAGCACCTCAGGAGGAAACTTAAGGCCAGCGCTGCGACCGCTCCTCGATCCCTGGCACCACATGCTGCACACCCCCACCCCAGGGCAGGCTGAGCCAGCCATAACACAAACAAATAAATGAAGTTTAAGAGAAATAAAAAAAAGATCTTAAAAAAAAAAAAGAATTTACGCGTATAACCTCATTTAATTAAAACCATCTCAGCTAGGTGTGATGATCACAGAGGCTGAGATGGGATGAACGCAAGTTCAAGATAGTCCAAACACACTGCAAGTTCAAGACAACCCAGACTACACCAAGTATGATCAAAATATAAGGTGTACATTTAAAAAACAATTAGTGTAAAAGACACACTGCAGATAATCTCTCTGAAAATACTGTCCTCATCCCCACCCTCCATGCTTCAGACCCTTTATTCTGGAAACTTTCTGGAGCAGTTCTGGAAGCCCTTTCTGATGAGTGTCTATGGTTCTGCTGTCACGCTGCCTAGATGTCCTGAATCAATGAAAACATGTAGCTTTCATGGTCATTTTGACTTTGGAGAAGAGCCAGAAGTTTCGAGACTTCCACAAATCCAGAAAATAAGTGGATGAGGAGACACTAGTATTTCTACAAGCCTGGTTGTACTGGGTGGCACTTGGCAGAAATGATCCACCTTTCTTTTTTAAATCACATCTCATTAAGTTCAGAAAGGGGTTTTCCAAACTGTTTCAGAAAGTGGCAAGAGGCTGGCTATGGTGACACATGCCTGTAATCCCAGCACTCAGGAAGCTGAGGCAGGAGGTTCACTATGAGTTTGAGGCTAGGCTGAACTACATAGTAAAACCAGTCTTTAAAGAAAAGAGAAAAGAAACAACTGGCAAGAGCATGGGATCGTGGGATAAGTGTCTAAAGTGGAGTGTTTTGAAGGAAATTAATGGCAATGTGTCAACTGTAACAAGTCTCTAAAATTTAAACCTTCACCACCTTATTGATCACCCCTTATATAGACAGACCCTCTTTGAAAATTCCAGTAAATAATCTCTATTGGCTATGAAACAGTTATAGTCACTTCTGTAAGACTGCTTTAAAACACATCAAATCTGGTACTAGACATATATGACTCAAACAGTTTGTCCTGGTCCTTGTCATCTGCTTAGTACTGATGCACCAGCTGGACCTTATGGTGCCAACCACCTGTGACGCACCATCTTCCAACAAGGCAGCTTGTCTTGTACTCATGGCAGGAAGGAGAGCTGGGGCTCCCGGGTGGATCTCCTGCTTACACAGTGTTGCTCTTCCCTTTCACAGACAACCTCCCAACCAAGATCAGGTTTACCATGAAACACATCACAGCCTCCTTCCCCATTCACAAGGAGTGTCTCACATGCTGTACAATCCAACATCAGAACAAGTAAATTTGCTGACACCATTAGTATCCATCATCACACACTAATCTTCGTCTCGCTCCCAGCCTCACTCCCCACAGCTAGGAGCCTGTCCTTCACCCAGACCACTTGGCTGCCCTGTGCAGCCTGCTCAGCTACACTCCCTCAATCCTGGGGGCTCAGGACTACCATTAACCACTTTAAAGATGAGGAGACTGAAGTGAACAGTTTGTTCACATGTAAGCTTGCTGACATGTTCAGTTCTTCAAGGATAAGGGATTTACCAATTAAACTGCACTGTTTCCAAAAATAGGAAAAGTCCCTTAAGGAAGACTTCTAGGATTTCTTGAGTCATGGGAAGAAAGCTAATGAATAAGACAGTGTCCCCACTAGTGCATCTAGTATACTCCAAGAGCCAATGGCTGAGTATCTGATTCAAGGTATCACCCAAGTTGACAAAGACAGTGCCACATGCCCTACCTCCATGCCTTCACCCAACCTTGGCCACTACTGGCCTGCAGTGACTCCCCAGGCAGATCATGGAATGAAGGAGACCACTGTGAAGCAACTTTGAGCAAGATTTATACTGACCAATTGGCTTTTCATGTTTACTGCTGCATTTGCCCAAGGCCCAGGGCAACAGACTCAGAGTAAGTGGGCCTGTGTGAGTCACTGGTCCCACTGAGACCTGTAATGTGGGTGAAACCATGAGGCATTGAAGAATAAGTCAAGGCCAGAGCTAAAGACTGGCTTTGGCCAAAATTAGCTAGATAAAGCTGGTATCTCACTGGTGAAGGCCTTCCTGGAAGTAATATATTCTCCTAAATCAATGTAACATATTACTTGGAGAAGCCCTTGAAGGGACATAGTAAATATAGACTGCCTAGAATTGTTCTTTCTCAACAACCCCAGAAAATCTCAAATTCTATGACAGGGTTTTTTATTCTCATGAGCCCTGAAATCATACTATTTGCCTTATTGCTTTAAGCCTTCACTGTCCACTCATTTAGGAGACTGCAGGTGTAATCAGCCCACAATAACCAAGAGATACTATTAAGCCAACAGCTGAGGCCGAGCAAGCTGAACAGGCTACTGGCTCCCTCTTGGCACCAGAAACTACAACTGAGCCCCAGAGGCATGCCAGGGCCTGACTCCCTGAAGGGGCAAATTCTTACTAAAGCTGGAAAAACAGCTTCAAAGACAAACTCTGGGCTAAATGACACTCATCAAAAGTGGCTTCCTGGCATGTGCCTGTAATCCCAGCACTCAAGAGGCAGAGGCAGGAAGATCATGAATTTGAGACCAGCTTGGGCTACAAAGTGAGCTCAAGACCAGCTTGAACTGCATAGTGAGAGCCTGTCTCAAAAAGACCAAAAAAAAAACCCCAGTCCTCCATGGAGCCTGGCGGGGCCTAAATACTGGTGACTCAGAGGAAAGCTGTACTCTGCCAGAAGGGAGCATGGGGTCATGCCGCAGGGTGGACTGGTTGGCCTGCCTGCCAAACGGAGTGGAGCCTGAGACATTGCCACACCCTGGGCTGCTGTGGCTACCTCAGCAGCAGTAAGTGACGAGTGAGGTCTGGGGAGCACAAAGCAGCTGGAACTTCCTGAAAGCGGTCTGTGATCAGTAAGTAGCTGCTGTCAGCATTGAACCAGAGGGATGGGACACATCGGTGTCATTCTTTAACCTGGAAATACTGAGAGGATATTGTGATACAGCTTCTAAGAAAGTAATTTAAGGAGTGAATTGATTAGGATGATTATGGTGGTCATCTAATACGGCCAATGCCCTTAAAACAAAAGCCCATCTTTCCAAGACCACCTCCCTCTTCTCCAATTTAACCCAGGACATAGTTTGCTTCAACCTTTCCCATCACCTCAGGGAAGACCTCCAATCAGATCCCTCAGGTATATCTAAACTCGTCCTCCAAACTCCACCCCTGGAAAAAGGCCATAAAAGCTTCAACCTCCCTTTGTTCCAAAGGAGAGAGAAGATTCCTCATCCTTCCCCACATTCTCTCCCACGTGCTCAAAGAAAATAAAGCCCCTTGCCCTTTTTCCTTCTGCCTGTTTCTCTGCTGCACTGTTTACCTGAAAACACCTATCATTAAGCATGGAATTATTTAAGAGAAGAATTTTCATAGAAGGTAAAATATGAGATCTTAATTCTAACTGGCAAAAATGTAATTAAATATATAAGAGATAACCATAGTGCCCATAGAGCAATTCTTACTTTGAGCCTAGCACTTCTATTTGATCTCATTCCGAGAAAGCTTAGCCACACATTCTCCAGCCATGAGGTCACTTGGGAGGTTCCCTCCTCGTGTGAAGCCAAGCCAGAACATGCAACCACGTTATCTGACTCCAGTTCTTAACAATGACAATCTATAGGTTCCTCAGACAGGCTGAGCTCAAATTTTTTTATTTTATTGGACTATAAACTAGTCCTCTAGTTGCTTTTGTCAAATCTGGGTATGACTAGTCCTTCAAAGCTCTTTAAAACAAAGCTGATGGATGATTCTCCTTTATGCTAAGTAAGTAAACACTATACAATGTCTTTTCTCAAACCAGGCTGGTGTCTGGCACATGCCTGCTATCACTTGGGAGGCTGAGGAAGGAGAAATACCATAAATTTGAGGTCAGGCTGGGCCACACAGTGAGTTCAAGGTCAGTCTATACTACATAGGGAGATGCTGACTTGAAAAAATGAAACAGGGGTTGGGGAGATAGCTCCGAGGCACAAGTGCCTGCTGGGCAAGTGCAAGGTCATGAGTTCGAACCCTGGTCCCCCCCCCCAAAAAAAAAAAAAAAAGAAACAAAATAAACAAAACAACAGTATAAGCCACCCACTAGACAACATGCAGATTTAGTTACAAATCAAAATGACCTAGAAAGCTTTGACATCTTGTGGACTCCAATCACACAAGAATCTCTGGGGGCAAAATCTGAAAAATCTGTATCTTTACATATTTCCCCAAACTAGTCTACCTTAATAAGATGTGTTATAGCTGAATATGGTGGCTCACCACTGCAATCCCAGCATTCTGAGGCTAAAGCAGGAGGATTGGAAATTTGAGCCCCACCTGGACAAGTTGGACACTTGGCAAGATCCTACATCAAAATAAAAAGTTTTAAGGCCAGCCAGATAGCTCAGCAGATGAAAGCTTATGCAGAGCACAGCAGCAATTGAGACTGGGCATGGTGGCATAGAGGCTATAATCCCAGCACTTTGGGAGGCTGAAAACAAGAGAGTCATTATGAGTCCAGTGTACGTAGTGAGAACCTGTAGACGCTAGAGATCCTGTCCTAAATACAGAAAATAAATAAATAAATAAATAAATAAACAAACAAGTTATAAATTTTACTGGGGGGGTAGCTTAGTGCTAAGGTCCTGGCTTTAGCCACACACACTCCATGTTGAGCCAGGTAACCTCTAAACTCATCTTCGGAACATCCTGAGACATTCTGATTCCATGTGGCCCAGGACTGTTCAAATAGTCTGACACAGAGTGGGCTGCTGCTCAGGGGCAAAGCACCTGCTGAGCATGTGCCAATCCCTGGGTTTGACAACTGCACAGAAGAAAACAAAACACTGATGCTCAATTCAAACCTGGAATCCTCAGAGGCCCTGAGTGTGGGACCCAAGCACCAGCAGACTGTAACACTCTCTCCAAGCGACATGCAGCAAGGGACAGGCACTAGGGCATCAGCTGCTGTCAGTGTGGGCACTGGACAGCCCAGCTCTCTTTGTGATGGTTCCAGTGAATCTCCGCCAGCAGCGCCAGCCCACAGATAATAAGCCTTTTGCTGACTCCACAATGCTTCCCTTACAATCAGGTATTTGAAACTGGAGTTGACACTAAGTCTTTGTTTGTCAGCCACATCTCCCACTCTTGCTATGTGCACCCTCGCAGGACTCGGGTGTCCCTTCCAGTCATCCAACACCCGGTGACTCAGCCTGTATGCAGCAGCAGTGACATTTGTCACTCCCACCACTTTCAGTTTTCCACTTCACTTCCCTTTCTCTATTACTATGTCTTTCAACATTGCATGTCTCTACCACCCTGGACAGTGTGAGGTTGGAGCTGCTCTGGACACATCAGACCTGGCAAGCGGCTGCAGCCAAGGAACAGCAGCATTGCTGACCCTACACTGGCACTGCTGGGCTGTGGCAGTCTCCAGGACAGGAAGGGCTGTCCTTCCTGCTGTTTACATCTACAAAGTTCATAATGATAAGTTTTGAAGTAGAGGGACCATCTGCCTTCTAATTATGTGCACCTCAAGTGCAGAGCTCAGATTATCCAAATTCCAAATATACTTTTTGTTTAACAACAAAAATCTTCATAGTTCAAAAGGATAAAAACTGTTGTACGTTTCCATTCTAAATTTTTGAATTATGCAAACGTTCCTCCCTGGGGCTTAAATAAAAACAAAAAGATTCTTATCCACCCATGTTTAGATGCACAAGTGTCAGTAGTCATCCTGAAGATACTCTCGGAGTCTGATGAGGTGTTGCTTAAAGCTTCCCTAAAACATGTACCACTCTGGACTGCAACTGAGGGGCTGTCAGGACTTATCCACAGCATCACCCTGCAAATAGTCTTCCTTCTCAGGGACATAGGGCAGCCTCGATGAAAAGGCTCAGAGCACCAAGAAAACGTTTGCTTCATAAAGTACTCCCTCTAAGAGGTAAGATTTTGCCCATTATTTCTATAGAACCACTAACAGGAAATAGGAAAGCTATAGTGGATCTGGAGTCTGAGTTCTATATAAATGATGAGATAAATACAGTAATAACGTACTCCACTAACTTTTATGGGAAAGAGCAAGATTATTGACTTTTAAAATAAGGTCACAAGCAAAAAACCTAAAAAATAAAATATTAAAAATAAAAAATAGATAAAATAAGGTGACCACTATGTCCTAAGTTAATTTCAGTCCTGTTCCTAATAATTGGTACTTAAGAAGGAATGTAAGATAATATTTCAAAGTTAATTAAAAACAGTGTAAGCATTCATGTCAGTCAAGCATGACCTCTGCTCTGTGACGCATTTAAATGCATGTCACCTTGACCTGTAACACCGCAATGTAAAAAATTTTGGTCAATATAAATCAACTGTACACTAATTTATTCAGCAGGTTTCCTGGTCTCTGAATCAACACCAGAAATCTAACCAGTATTTGTTATTCTGTTATTGACAAAAGGAAGCATATTTAAATGATAACAAGTACTCCTGTCATTTAGAAGTTAAATTGTTCCCTGAGGACAGCTTCAATAAATGGTTACCTTTAAAGGTCATTTACCACCAGATTATGAACAACTGTTGCATTTATTAGAACAGGCTTCATAGTTGGGAAGCTGCAGTTTTCAATCTTTACTGACAATGGATTCTAATTGCCCCCTGGCAATAAACGGGGAAAACACTCCACACTACAATCACATTGTAAAAACTGAGTGGAAATATTCTCTAAATTTCTATCTGAAGAAAAACCTTCCCAATGCAGGAAAAATGAAATGTAATTTAAAATAATATCTCACAATAAAATATAAAATCTGCTTTTTCTCATTATATTCACCAGAATAAAAAAGGCAGAAAAATATCACAGTGCTTATTTTTTTAAGAATTTTATTTATTTTATTTTATTTTTTTCTTGTTTCAGAACTTTTGTTTGTTTTTTATTTTTATGGCGCAGCATGTGGTGCCAGGGATCGAACCACGGTCCCTGAAGCCGCCTAAGCTTTCCTAAGCAGGTGCTTTAGACCACTGAGCCATCCTGCTGAGCCCCTACAGTGCTTATTTTTGAATGAAGAGTACAATTTTCCTTTAGAAGTGGGCACACTGGTTAATTTTCTGGGTGACTGAGCTGAGGTGTGCCAGGGCTTTGCTCAGACACTGCTCAGGATGGCTCTGTAAGGGCAGAATTGGTGAGACTGACATTTAACTGTGCAGACTGAGACAGCTGGGCACAAAGGTACACATCTGTGATTCCGGCATTCGGGAGGCTGAGGCAGGACTGTGGAGAATTGAAACAAGCCTGGGCTACAAAGTATGCTCAAGGCCCGCCTGAACTGTAGAGTGATTCTGTCTCAAAAAGACAAAACAACAACAGAAACTGCAGACTAAGGCAGGCAGCCCGCCTTAACATGCATGAGCCTCTCCATGGTTCAGTATAACATATCCTCTCCCCTTCCTGGGGTACTGCTGCGAGGGAAGCACCCAGGGACCAGAACAGCTGCCAGTCCAAATGGAGTCCAGGGAGGGTCCTGCAATAGATCCCATCAACACGCACAGTGCTTTGCACAAGCCACGGGACTGCACAGACAACTGTGCTTCCAGGCTCGGAGACGGAGTGCTGAGTCACCACTTGCCCTCAGCTGCCCTGTGAGCAGGGTGCTACCCAACTCCTGGGCATGCAGTGGGCAGCACCCCATCATCAAATGCAGTGGTACAGATAAAATCAGCCCAGGTTGCAGGAAGAAGGCCAAGTGCCCGAAGTGCCTCTCCTCCTACACCAGCTTCTCGCCCCAGCTGCACAGGGCCCTCCCAGAGGACAGAGCTCTGTTCAGAGGGTTCTGCACACACAGAGGCATCACCCAAAGTGGACAGTGGCAGCACTCAGACCTTCATGGGAAGGCTACGCAGGACTACAGAGAAGCAAAAATATTCTCAGTGTGTAGAACTTTAGGCACTGTACCTAGTTGTGTACGTCACATGGAAAGAGATGGGACCAGACATAGGATTATATACCAGCTCTGTCCAATAGTTTCCCAGGATGGTCACCAACTCAGAAGAAACATGAGTGGATAAGTGATGAAGAACGTGGGAAGGAGCATGGCATGCTGGGACATTCTTGCAGTCTCAGTGTTTTTAGAGGCTGTGGCAGGAATATTTCAAGATTAAACCCAACCTGGGCAATTTAGGGATTTAGTCAGACCTTGTCTCAGAACAGTAAAATAATAATAAAAGGACTGGGGCTGTAGCTCAGTGCAAAGGCTCTGGATTCAACCCCAGTGTGAGAAAGACATAGGTGGGTTGAAGTGAAGACAGACATAGGGAGAAAAAAGACAAATGACACAAATGAAAGACAGAGAGACAGAAAGGAAGGAGAAGGAAGGGAAGGAAGAAAATGAGTCAGAAGCAATGTCTGGCACCTGTAGTCCCAGCTCTTTGGGAATCTGAGGTCAGAGGATCATAAGTATAAAAGCCCTTCTCGAGCCCAAACCCCACCGCTGGGAGCTGAGCCTGCGCACCCGCCGCGGGTAAGCCCCTGCGCACCTCTGCCCCGCCTCTG
>PVJA010037439.1:0-20397 GCA_004027025.1 Myocastor coypus | reverse complement strand
GGTCCTGAGATTGCCTCCTACTCCTTGTTGTTATCATTTTGTATGGAAGCGACCTCTGCACTTTGGTGGTGTTGTGCTGTGTCTATGGGCGTTTGGTCTGGAGACTCCAAGGTGGTTCTTCTACAGAGGTTCCTGACTCTTGTGTTAGGGCTCTGGCTGCTAGCTTTTGTGAATCCTGGCGGATGTGGTCTGTAGGTGGAGGTGGAGCTTTGGGACTGAATAGTCCTGGTAGGCTCGTGAACCTGATCGGTTGCCAAACGGGCTATTTGATGGGTTCGGTGCTGCAGCTTGGGCTGGAGGGGTAAAAAAAAAGGGGGGGGGAGGGAAGGCAGGCCAAGTATCCTGACCCAGCCGGCGCACGGGCTCAGCTCCCAGCAGTGCGGTTTGGGTCTGGCTGGAACAGGAAGTTAGTCGCGGGAACACAGAGTCGGAGCAGAGGGGCGCAGGGAGCTTACCCGCGGCGGGCGCGCAGGCTCAGCTCCCAGCGGTGCATTTTGGGTCTGGGCTGGAACAGGAAGTTAGTCGCAGGAACGCAGAGGCAGGGCAGAGGGGCGCAGGGAGCTTACCCGTGGCGGGCGCGCAAGCTTTGAACTTACTTTGCAGCCCAGGTTGGCCTCAACCTCACAGCAATCCTCTTGCTCCAGCTTCCCTACGCTGGATTAAAGGTATGTGCTGCCACTCCCAACCTCAGTGATCTGTTTTACAGATGAGCAGATCCTATCTCACAGATGCTGTGTGGCTTGCTCTGAAGAGTCAGGATCTCCTATTTTTATTCTGGAGAACTTTCAGGCTCCCAACGTGTCTGCACGAATGTGGTCTTAAAAGGGGGAATCTCAGCATGAGACCAAACAATATTGACTATGACACCAAAAACATGCAGCTCAAGCTGTTTCTGACATCTGTGCCAGGGACCTCCAGAAAATCAGAATCAATATGATGTACACTTAGGATATAATACCTGTAGGTAGGCTATATATGTATTAGGTACATGTAATATATGTACAAATCATATAGGTGTGTATGTGTATATAAAAGGGAATTAATTGTGAAGAATTAGCTTACAGGGTTGTGAAGACCAAGAAATCCCAAATTCAGACTGAGTCTACAGGCCTGGAAATCAGAAAGTGAACTGATACAAAAGTCTCAGCTTAAAGACAGAAGACCTATGTCCTAGATCAGCCACACACCTAAAAAAGAAATATGCTGGATGAATTCTCTCTACCTTTTACTCTATTTAGGCCCTCAACACACTGGACAGTGCCTACTCAGAGAGAGGAGGGCATCTTTTAGCTGCGTCCTGAGATTTGCAAGCTGATCTCATCTGGAAACATAGACACCGGGGCAATAATGGCTGTTCAAATATGGAGGTACCCCTGACCCTGTCAGGCTGGCATGTGAAATTTAACATCATAGTATCTTTCTGTTCTTCTCTTTGACATCTAGCCCTGGGACATTCTGGGAAATGTGGTGTGGAGTAGCTGGCAGACCCTGGGTGAGAAGGGCCTTATGCTACCGATGGGTAGGTGTTCTACTTCTCTTGGCCTGTGTCTCAGTCTGTTCTTAGTTGCTATAACAAACGCTGAAGGTTGAGTATTTTATAAAGAAAAGAGGTTTGCTTTAGGAAATCCAAACCATGACATCTGCGTTTATTTGTCCCTGATGAGAGGCTGCTGGCTAAACCATGCCATGGCCAAGCTGTCAGGTGGGAGGAGTGCATGCAGAAGAAAGAGGCCATGGTAAGCCAGGAGGCAGGAGGCTCGGGAAGGGTGCTCTCAGGCCCACCCACTCCTGGGGAGTGGCACCAATACCCTACAATACCCGCCCCATCTGAAAGGCCATCACGAATCCCTTCCTGAAGGCCAAACGCTGACAGCTACATTCATCCCACAAGGCTCTGCTTCTTCTGTGTCCCACAGCTCAGCCCGAAGTGGTGGCACACCCCTGTAACTAGCTCTCTGGGAAGCCAAGAAAGGAGGATCACAAGTTCTATCACAGGCTTTGCAAGACTCTGCCTAAAAATTTAAAAAAAAAGTAAAGGCTGAGAATCTCACGATTCAAAAAAATCTCACGATTCAACACCACCACTCACAACCTGTGAACCTTTGGAAGACAAAATCAAATCATAATCAATCCATAGCACCTGGAATTAATAATAAGGAACGATATTGACTATGCGGTGAACCCAATGAAAATATGGCAAGTCAAAGTGAAATTCTAGAGCCTAATAGAGTTATATTTGTCAAAATGAAGTTACCTGACTTTTTTCTGATTAAAGATAATATATGCTCATGTACAAAACTCATGCATTTGATTGTTTATGTGCGCTTTTAAAACCAACAGAAGGAATTGTTTAGCTACTCTTGGTGGCCAGCACATTGAGGACTGAGGTTTCATGTATCTGAAATCCTTCTCAAAAAGTAAGCAGAGCAATGGGAAGAATCATGCTATCTCAGGGAGACTTCCTGCAAAGTCCAAGTTCACTCTTGCTCTTAGCCAAAACCATTCTTTCTCCTTAACTCTCATTTACAATGGTCTCTTCTCTCTTAGCTCAGCACTAAAAGTGATTCACAGACTTGAAAAACAATTCCTCTACTCTATTATATTAGCAGCTCAATACGTACTCTGAGCTGAAATGAAGCGGACAACGGGCATGGACCCATGGGGTGAGACTTCAGGAAATCTAGTGCTAAGAGGAATGAAGGCCGCTGCACCAGCAGGCAAGCCTCACTTGCCCCCTTCCTACCTGTTCAACGTTGGCCCAAAGTGCCACATAGGCTGCAATAGAAGTTGGCACTGAGAATAACGTAGTCCTGCATTTTCTAACAGGCAAAATCAAGCCACAATATGTTGTTCAATTTTTGGTGACATAGATGAGGTTGTAATGAGTCTTGGAACTCAGTTATACATATATGCTTAACAGTTATACTTATATTTATACAATTTAGTCAGTTCCCTTCTAAATACTGCTTCTTCCACACTCAGACTTAAATAAAACAAACCTATGCAAATTCCTCATGTGCCTCTTAGTCCTCAGTGTCCTTGTCATCACCAGAGCCATCCTCAGGGCATTCTCACTTCCACCCAGAGTGACAAGGATGCCCTTGGACTTTCAGCATGATGCTGTCATTGGAAGTTTGATTTCAAACCACAAAGTACCCATTCGTAAAGCATCAGCCAGTTGGCTTTCACTGGCCTCTCCAGCATAGCCAGTCTTTTTAATGCTTTTTAAAGGAATCATAAAAGGCTTGTTTAGAGCAACTTTCAGCATGGAACTGAAGTCACACCTCCAGGAATAACCAACAATCTGTGTTAGATTTCCTCACTCTCTTCGGGCCTGAGTCAGTGATCTCCCTCAGCATCTAAAGCTAGCATTAATTGGGGTGATTTTAGGCTAATGTCTTTCTCAAACTGTACCGTGGTTGTTAAGCATAAAGTAATTTAGAAATTGTTAGTGTAGCATTACAGACACTATGAGGACTCAAGTACCCTCCCTTCTTTCTGAGCAATAATATTTTACGTGTAAAAAAGCCCTGCTTTTCAGAAAACCTCTCAGTTGATGCCTTTAGATTTTATGTACTCAGGGATGTAAAATGGACAATAACTATAAAAAAACTCATGAGCTTTTCATCAGCAGTAGTAGCATTACTATTATCAGTGACCAAGTCTCACTGTGCTTCTCAGACTGGCCTGGAATTTTGGGGCTCAAGTGATCTTCCTGCCTCAGCCTCCTGAGTAAGCACTGTAACCAGCACATAACTATAAGATCTTTAAGGGTAGGGCCCACCTAATTTATTGGTTTCATCCTTTGTACAGTGACTGACAAATAACAGGTGCTCAATATACATTTGTTGGTCCAGTGAATGAATGCAAAGGCATTACCCCGTTTACAAGGGCCTCAATACCATACCCTCGCTGGTCCTAGCTAGGGAGTGACTGAGCTAGAGCTCAGTCAAGTGACTCTCTTTCCGGCTAATATGACACCTATGATTAGACCATGGTGCATCGCATAGTGTCCACCATTACTAAATAAATAAATACAAGAATTACTGAAAATTGCTTGAGGGCTAGAGTGTAGTTCAGTGGTAGGACAAATGCTTAGCATTTGTGGAGCCTGGGTTCAATACCCAGCAACACACACACACACACACACACACACACATACACAGAACCTACTTGATCTCACAATCAACTCATATTTGGGTACATTTTAATGAGGTGTCAAAATATATTTTGGATGGTTTTTGCTCCATTCCTTTGCACAGAACTCCTGAGGATAAGGACTAATAGCCAGAAGTAGGTCTGAGTCCAGAAGACAGAAGAAGGTAGCAGCTGGGTAGCAGTCCCAG
Organism: Myocastor coypus; assembly: GCA_004027025.1. Taxonomy (NCBI): domain Eukaryota; kingdom Metazoa; phylum Chordata; class Mammalia; order Rodentia; family Myocastoridae; genus Myocastor; species Myocastor coypus. The sequence goes on along the minus strand of PVJA010037439.1, from coordinate 16,051 downwards.
GGATGGGTCAGAGACGGAGCAGAGAGAAGTCACAAGAAACCTTGAACAACCAGACAGGACACAGCCAGAAAACCAAACTGGAATTTGCGTGAACTTCAGTGGATATGAGCTGACCACCTCATTTATTAAGGGAGAGATGTGTATATATAAGCAGGACCATGGGGCCTTGCTGTCCTAAAGGAGACCAAAGTGTGGACATCAATGGAGAAAGAAAAATCAAACCCTGCTGTGAGTCAGGCACAAGCATTGTGGCTGCCAACTGCCTAGGCTAGGAACCAGCTCTCCTATTTACTGATTGACTGACTAAGTTTCTAACACCTCTGTACTCTGCTTGCTACTTTAGAATAGCTCATAGGCTTGATTGGGGGTTGCATGAGCTAATGGACACTGTGGAGACCACAGAGAGCCCCGAGAGCTTTCTCTCCCTCATGTCAAGCAGCAGTCTATTGGCTTCCTCTGCAGCTTGGAGGTCCCTGTTGCTGATTTTGGTCATATGCTGGTAAAAAGGAGTCCTCAAAAATGTCTCCTTTCCAACCCCAGAACAGGTGAATGTATAGTGTTGCATGGCAGAGGAGGATAACGACTACAGACGGTACTAAGTTTGCAATTCTGCTGACCTTGAGCAGAGGAGAGCAGCGTGGATTATCCACATGAGCCCCATGTGATCACAGAAGTGAAGGAGGGAGCTGGCTGCACACCTGTAATCCCAGCTGCTCTGGAGGCTGAGGCAAGAGGACTGACAAATCTAAAGGAAGCCTGGACAGCCAGTGCAGGGCCTGTCTCAAAATAAAACAAAAAACGTGGAACATAGCTCGGCGCTGCTCCCTGGGTTCAATCCAAAAGGACAAAGAAAGGAAAGCTAGAGAGTCAGAAACCAGCAAAGCAAGATGAGAAAGACTTGAACTCATCTTTGTTAGCTTTAAAGATGAGAGGAGGCTCGCAAACTAAGTAATGCAAGCAACGCTTGGGGAAAAAACAAAAGATGTCGAGATGGAAGTGGCTTCCTGTAGTCCCAAGTACTCAGGAGGCTGAGACAGTAGGAAAACAAGTTTGAATGTAAGCTGGGCAGTTTAGCAAGACTGCATCTCAAAGATCAAAAACAACAGCTACAAGAAGAAACCTGTTTTGTTTTGTTTTTTGTTATCGCCAGTTAGGCCTGCCCTGGGGGTGGGGCTGGTGCAGCATGTAGTGCCAGGGATGGAACCTCAGTCCCTGGGGTTGCTTAAGCTTAGACTGCTGAACCATCTCACTGGCCCCAAAAAGAAGTTTTCAAAAAAGAAATAACAATGGCTTCTCCTGTAAATCCTAGAAAGAAGATGGAACTCTGCCTGAATCTTGATTTTAGTCTGCTGTCACCCGTGCTTTGACACAATACATTTGTGTTGTTTTAAGCCAGCGCATTTCATGCTTTATTGCAGATGCAATAGAAAACTAGTACAGATCAACAGAGTGGAGCAGAGTTACCCTGGGTCACAGCTAAGGCTGGGCATTAAGAGAATAACAACTTCCAAGTTTGTCCCTTTCAGAAGTCAGCTGTCACTAAGAAGGTCAACAGTGCTGAGTCCGTGGGCTGTGAGGAGCCCCAGCTAGCCACGTGTAGGAGGCCGAGCTGCCAGGCATGCATGCATGTGTGTGAAGCCTGCCTGGTCATTCCAGCCCAGCTGGGCCACTGGCCGAATATAGTTGAGTAAATGACACCAGCTAACTCGCAGAGCAGAAACTCCCAGCTGAGTCAGCCCAAATTCCTGAATTTCAGAGCTGGGAATAAAAGAAAATTGAAGTTGTTTTGCTTTTTACTTTGTTCTTTTTGTATTAGGAATCAAACCCAGGGCCCTGTACCATGGAGCTGTATCCCCATCCCTTTTTAATTTTTCAGTTTGACACAAGGTCTCAGTAAGTTGCCAGGCTAGACTAAAACTTGCCATCCTCCTGCCTCAGCCTCCTGAGGAGGTGGGATTCCAGTCAAGTGCACTGCACCATCCTAATTTTCTTGTCATTGCCTTTTGTGATGTGACACTGTCCTGAGGAGTCCTCTAGCCGGGACTCCATCAGACCAGGGAGAGGTAGGCTGAGGCAGAAGGACCTGGGCTATCCTCTCTGAGCCATTCAGGAGAGAAGGAACAAAAGGAGAATGGAGCAGTGACATTCTGGGGCCAATAAGCCACCTTGTAGCAATTAGTATTAATATGTGTGGAGCGTACTAATATGTGTGGAGCGCTTGCCATGGCTCTGTATTAACTAACTTTGTTTTGTTTTGTTTTGTTTTGTTTTGTTTTGTTTTGTATTTTAGGGAAGGATCTACCGGGTATTCAAGGTCTCACTACTAGATTGGACTTGTAGTGATGCACCTGTTTACAGACTCCCAAGAGCTGGGATTACAAGGGCACACCACCATACCCAGTCTCAATTGCCATCTCAGCACGCCCCTTGGATGAGGCCAGCAGGGCAGGCTGGGGGAACAAACCCCTGGCCCCTGGGCCTGCTTGGAGGTGCTTTAATTCACTGAACTATTTGGCTGGATTTTGTTGAGATAGGGTCTCACTATGCCATTCCAGCTAGCCTTGAGCTCACTTTGTAGCCCAGGCTGGTCTCAACCTCCCTACTGCTGGAATTATAGTTGTGCACAACCACACCCAGCTAACTCTAAATTTTACAGCAACCCTGAGAGGACTAATGATGACCTCTTTCTGTGAGGGCCAGAAAAAGAGTCATTTCCAGTTCCAAGAGGTGACCCAGGGGGTACCTCCTGGTATTTATATCCAGATACTTCACCCCAGCATGGGATCAGGACTGCCCCAGGCCTAATCAACCCACAGTGTTGCTGCCTGCGGAAGATGTGGGTCTGCAGCCCAGCCTTTGTAACTCTCAACACAAAGCGATGGGATTTGCTGTCTACTGCATGTGACACTCTGATGCATCCCCTCCCTCAAGGTCCTGAGTTAGCCAGACCTGCCTTTTCACATGGCTCTGAGGGCTGGGGAAAGCTGACATAGCTCCACAACGCTCCTGCTATCAGGGAATCCCACTCTCTCTCTAGGAGACAAAGCCTTTTGATCTATAGTTACAGTAGGTATGAAATGGTAAGTATGAAATTGAAAGGGCAAATGCCCCTAGGAGAAAGAAGCGGCAGACGGGAACTCTGTTTCCACCGTTCTGAGAGCCAGGTTCAAAGCCGGGAGACATAAGAGATTAGACCTGGGTAGCAAGGGACTAGAGGAGCTTGAAGGAAGAAGAAAAGCACACAGAAAAGTAGAAATGCTAAAGAAGTCCAGGTTGGAATTGGGAAAGCACATGGAGCTCCACGGTGAAGGCAGTAGCTCTGCAAAGGCTACTGGGGATGTGACTGTACCTAAAGTTCAATGAGCTGATGGATATGAGCCACCAGTCCAAGAGGCTGTTTAAGATCCAGATTTTTAATGGTGATACATGAAGTCCTATTTATGATGGTGAGAGAGAGACAGAGAGAGAGAGAGAGAGAAGGAAAGAAAGGAAGAAAGGAAGAAAGGAAGAAAGGAAGAAAGAAAGAAAGAAAGAAAGAAAGAAAGAAAGAAAGAAAGAAAGAAAGAAAGAAAGAAAGAAAGAAAGAAAGAGAAAGGGCAAAAAGCACACAGAAAGGGAAGCCTTGGCTCAGTCAGCTGGTCAAGATTTCCTCCCACTGGTCCTGTGTTTGGAAGAGCTCTTGGGGTTTAGCTTCCAAACTCTGCAGTTTTAGCCCAGACAATGCTGAAAGCTCAGGTGACTAAAGGAAGAGGGTGGGTGGGTGGGTGAAAGTATCCGGATTCACTTACCGGACACTGATTTGCCCAAAAAGGAAGTGGGGGTGTCAGGGACATTATTTCCACTTCCTGGTTACATATTCAAACATGGAACAACTAAGTCCTAATAGGAGGCAAGAACGGGCAACCACGCCAAGTGGCACCACACCCAACACATTTCAGAATTAAGAATGATGGTATTTTTAAAGGGACTCCAGGCAGTAGTGCCTAGCTGCCACTGGAAGTTAACTTGAGGGGAAAAATTTAAAAAAAAAAAAAAAAAAAAAAATATATATATATATATATATATATATATATTTCAAAAAGGTTGGAGGCAACCTGTTTGTCTTTGAATAAAATGTAGTAAGCTGTATTATATCAGACAGTGAAATACTAGCTAACCATGGAAATAACGATCACCAATATAAATGTGGAAAAAGCAAGAGGCAGAACAGTCTGGGTAATATGTTGTATACTGATTAAAATGCTTCTTTATTATAAGTGTATAAAATCATAGCATAGAAGGCTGTCTAGATACTTCAGTGGACTAAAGCAGCCCACTTAGGCAGACACTGGCACTGGCGTTCTATCCTCAGTGTGCCGTGCCTACCCTGCCTCACCACTGTGCTGTCTCCGCGCCTGGGGTACACTGAGACTGGGAGTGGCGGTGCACACCTGTAATCTCGGGGCTTGGGAGGCTGCAGTCAGGAGGATCACTGAGTCCAATCTGTGCAGTGAGACTCTGTAAACCTGGTACTAAATACATAAAATGAAATCATAGCGTAAGTGTATAGGGCTTGCGGATACAGCTAATGTTCTATTTCCTCACTGAGTGTTGATTATACAGTTGTTCCATGTGTGAAAATAACTCTGAATTTTAAAAACCATAAACGAGCTGAGAATGAGGACACATGCCTGTAAACCTATCTACTTGGGAAGCTGGCGCAGGAGAATAGCAAATTCCAGGTTAGCCTGGACATCTTAGGGAGGCAATATCTCAAAATAGAAAATGAGAAAGACTGGGGATGTAGCTCAGGTGCTACTCTAGGTCCAATCTCCAGTAGCACCACCAAAAAGAAAAATGCAACAGGCAGCTCAAGGGGTTCCCAATCTCCTTCATGGCAGGACATCCCTGACTAGTCACCCACCCAGTCAGGACCAAAAGGACTTACATTTCAATACTTCACAGTCTGTTCTCATTTACCCTTCCTTTGTAGTAATCTCAGCCTACTGGTGTTGTAGTTTTTGTTCCTGAGATGGAGCTTCCCTATACAACCCAGGTTGGCTTTGAACTTAGGATCCTCCTGCCTGGGCCCCAGAACCAGGATTCCAGGCATGCACCACCATCTCCCTGCTTTGGGAGTGTCTTGTTTGTCAGCTGTTGCAGGGCTTCCCCCTTCTCTACAAGAAGCCCGTTTCAGCCACCGTTGTTCATCTGTTCAGTAAAGCCCACCCGCCTCACAGTCGCCTGTTCTCTGGACTGGGTGTTGAAGGAAACCTGCTGGCTGTGAACACAGAGAAGTGGTTTCATTTCAGGATGCCACTTCTCAGTGTGAGCAAGCATAGCCCTTGTTTTTTTTTTTTTCTTTTTTTTTCTTGTTTCAGAACCTTTGTTTGTTTATTCACTCATTTTTATGGCCGGCTCAGCCCACCCTGAGGGCAGGGCTGGCACAGCATGTGGTGCCGGGGATCGAACCACGGTCCCTGAAGCCGCCCAAGCTTTCCCAAGCAGGCGCTTTAGACCACTGAGCCATCACGCCCGGCCCCAGCCCTTGTTATTTAAAAAAAAAAAAAAAAAAAAAAAGGCAAAGGCAAAGACTCAATTCCTTCACTCCTTTAATTGAAGAGGAAGAAAAAATTTTCCCAATAGAAAGTAGTGTTATTTTTCCTAAGAAGGTCACAGATTGCCCCAGAAAGAAAACACAAACGCTCTCCAGCTCTATATTCAAATTTGATTGTAGCTGTTCCCTTTGAGGAAGCTGAGCGCTTGCCAAGGGAGTTCAGAGCCTCAGCCAAGACTCACTCCCACTGGGCTGTCCAACTCCGCAAGCAGGAGCAGCAAGGAGCCTGGCACGCACCGCAGGCCTGCTGTGCGCGCGCACTGGGCTGGGTGTGTCTATCACGGCTGCTACAGTCATAGAAAAATCATGCTTCCTTGCTGATTTCATGGAAGAAACTAAAACTCAGAGTGGCCAAGTGTCTCGCCTGAGGTCACAGGCTGCACGCACTCCAATGCATAGTGACTTAAACAGCACTTTCTTCTTACTGTACTAATCCTGTGGGATGGCGGAGCCCACTGGGTAACTCCCCTGTGAGTCTCTCCTATGGGGTTCCAGTGAGGCATCAGCTGTGGTTGCTGCCCTGGAAGTCACTCCTGAGCTGGATGTCCAGGCTTAACTTTGCTAGCCAATGCTGAACTGCGACTATTGGGTAGACGTGTACCCTGTCCAGGTGACAGCTGTGTTCCAAGTCAGAGTGCCCTGGGAAAAGCATCCTCAGATGCTGTTAGCTTCCAGGAAGAATTCTAAGTCTTCTTTAGCCCTGGCAACCCTGGTAGTGTACCCTGTAGGTCAAGGGGAGTCACAAGTCCCACCCAAGTCAAAGTGGAGGAGAAAGAAGCTCCACCTGTCAGGGAGAGAAGGTATAGAAAAGAATGTGTAGCCATTTTCAACCTGGGACACCTGGCCAACGGGGAAGCCAGGATTTGAATCCAACCTGGCCTGACTCCTTCCTTCACAGTCACCTTGAGGCTTAATTATGAACTTGCTCAACCACTGGAAAATAGTCATCACTGATTCTGGCGTTTGGAAAGGAAGTTTAATGGAATGTCAGCACCACTTGGACAATGCGATAAAGATGGGTGTAGGTGTCCCAATACACAGGATAAGCTGTTCGCATCTTGGAACAACTGAGCCCAATACCTGTGGTGCACCTATCTCTCTTAGGCAGCTGATTCTTCCAGCATACATGCTGGGTCCTAGGTAAACCTATCCCTAGGTAGGTGAGGAGTGCTCTGCTGTCTGATGAATGTTATCTGAAATTCTGGTACAGATCTGTGAGATTCAACTATCTTTACCTTGGTTCATTTTGTAAACAAGAACCTCAGTTGGGAGCCATGGTTCAGGTCTGTAATCTCAGCTACTCAAGAAACTAAGGCAGGACAATGGCAAGTTTGAAGCCAATCTGGGCAATTTTGCAAGACACTGTTTCAAAATAAAATAAAGTAAGATGAAAAGGGCTAATGAGCTCAGTAGTACTGTGCCCTGGCTTTGATCTCCAGTAAGGCGGAGAGAAGGGGTAAGAGCCCCACCGATTCTTGGCCCCTCGCCACTCACTCCTGCCTGGCTACTGCTCCCACAGTAACCCATAGGTCCATCTCTGCCACTATCTTATGCCACCCCAAATCTTTCTGCCGTGCACCGTGATGCTAAAGGAAGACGGATCTCAGTGGGAGTATTGAGACCAAGTCAACTGGGATGTCAAGGGCTGATTGAGGTAGGTCATGGGGAGAGCACCCATGGAACCCCGAGGCCAGACATGGCAGCACACACCTGTAATCCCCGCATCCTAGGAGCCTGAGGCCAGAGGATTGCAAGTTTAAGTCCAGCCTGGGCCATTTAGCAACTTAGCAAGATGCTGCCTCAAAATAAATTTATTTATTTATTTATTTGTTCATTCATCCATTTATTTTAAAGGGCTGGGTATATACCTCAATATGAAGGCCCAGGATTTAATCTTTATACTAGAAAAGGAAATTGAATTTTTCTAAGAGGTACTGGGTGAAGGTTGTCCCCTCTTTAGGACCCGCCATAGCTGATGAGGATGAGGTCGTGCTGCTCCAAAGTCTGGCACATTAGGATGTGGATTATTTTGAGCAGAAGGCCCTTGAGAATCAGCAGATGCAGAAAGTTAAGCCTTCTCAGAGCTTCTCTTATCTGACTAAGGGCAGAAACTTCTAAGAAATGAAAACTACCATAAATCCTTTCTCCCAGAAAAGTTTTATGACCACAAAGAAAACAAAAGCCAACACCAAAATGGGCCTGCACAAAGCTCCTTAAGTACTGTAAGCCTTCTAGACTGGGTGCAGCTGGTAGCAAAGCATCTGCCAAACACAGGGCAGACCTATGTTTCGATTCCAGCACCATGAAATAAGTAAACAAGCCTCAGAACAGTTTCCCCATCCACATATCTACAAGAAATTACCCAAGAAGCTCACATTTTTCCTTGTCGTATTCCTTCTCCACAAATATGGTGTCTTTTATTAAACTCATATAGTAGTCTCTGTCTGAAGCACACACACTCCATAGCCATTTCAGGAGCTTCTGCGTCATTTCCCTCTATGCATATCAAACAAAGACCTTTTCTCTTCAGTTAACCTGTTAACTGAAGTTAACCTGTCAGTTCATTTGCAATACTCCAGTCACAATCTAAGAAGGAGAAAAAAAGTTTTGTTTCTTTTCCCTGACGTAGCTTTCATTCATGCCTCCAACACTTAGTACACCTCTGGGTCAGGCACTTGTTTAAACTTTCTACTGTAAGCACTTCCTCCTCAGTCTCCTGCTCTCAGGCCAAAGCCTCCCGTTCCCCTGTTGCCCACACAATGCTGCCACCCAGCAAATGCCCAGCAAGTGTTTGCTGTATAACACTCCTGCCCTGCTAGAATTTAGAAAGGATTCTCAAATTGCAGGAAGGACACAGCTCAAACACAAATGCTATGAATTAGAGAGTTCAAAACCTAATTGCTCTTTAGATAGGGCTCCAGAATGGCCTCAATCAATATTATTGAATGATTAAGCAAAGTTTACATTCACACTGTAGGTAAGCAAATGGACTTTTTTGATAAGCTAATTATTAGAAGAGGTTCCAAGAGGGAGTTTAAGTTAATTAAGAGGCTAGTTCTCAAATCTTTGGCTTTATCCATTGTCAAATAATAGGCTCCCTTGCAAATTTCAAGTGTGGGCTTGATTAAGACTTGCCTCCATTCAACAAGATTTCATATCTGTGGCTTTGTGTTGGCTAAGTGAAGAAAGAGTGAATGTCTTTCAGGTAACCTTGATCATAACTTTTTGCCAGGCCCCAGATTTAATCCTCAATATCAAAAAAGTCAGGCCAAAGTATCTTCAGAAAGGAGCTTAGTGCCAGGCGTGGTGACACATGCCTATAATCACAGCACTTGGGAGGCTGAGGCAGGAGGATCAGTGTCAGTTTGATGAAGACCAGCTTGGGCTACAAAAGTGAGTTCAAGGTCAGCCTGAGCTGTATAGTGAGACCCTGTCTCAAAAAGACAAGAAAGAAAAGAAAAGAAAAAGGAGCTTAGTGTCTTCCCTTTAGTTATAGCACCCACATCACAGGGTAATCATTGAGAAGTAAATGAAATTACGAGAAAATAATTCAATTTTTTTTCTCTTTGAAACCCTGTGTTTCTTTCAAGTTCCCTGCTCTTCTTCATTCAGTCTTCCCTCCCGGCTTTGCAACATTTATTGCCTCAGGGGATGAGTGATGATGGAAGAAGACTGCTAAGACCAAGGCCTTTTGAACTGTAGTACAATTAAGTCTGAAATAGCTGAAGGCATGGAGTTGGTGCCATAAATACAGGAGTCACCAGAAACCAGAAAACAGGAACTAGGCTGTCTTACCTCCAGGATTATGAAGATGCTGGAAAGGAGAGGAGGCAGGGAGGGGGCAAGCAGGTCCCTGAAAAAGGCCAGGGAGGCGCCCCATGTCGGGTAGCAGAAGGCTCCGCCCTCCCCACTCCCCACAGGAGGCCCAACGGCCGCAGAAACACCACCCCAGGACTTGGACGCAGACTTATTTTACATTGACAGGCAGTGATCAGGATCATTCTCAGAATATCAGGTACCAGTCTGTGGTGGTTCAGGGCCTACATGGAGAAAGCACAGAGGCAGAGTGGCTTGTCGATTGGAGATAGGTTTATACCATGTGTACCACAGTGACCAGCCGTTTCTAAGAAACAGAAGTAAGAGGAACTGGAACTATTACCTGGGAAACTAACAAACTGCAGTCTACTGGCTGGGGGTCGGGGGGCATCTCCTGCTGTGGAGGAACTGTCGTCAAGTGAGCCAGGTGCTGGCAGCACCATCGGAGAGGCAGAGCGATGGCTTTGAGGTACAGTAGAGAAGACTGGCAGGCAGGCACCTGCTGGGATGTCAGCCTCCACTCTTCAGCGTCATAGCCGATGCCCCCATAGAGAGGTGGACACGCACAGTGTCAAGGCCCAGCCACTCCATCAACTTAGACAAAACTTGGCATACGGCATGGGTCAAGGGCAACTAAAATTAGGAATAGCATTCAACTTTTCTGTCGGTTTGCTCCTCTCTCTGTAAAATGAAGACAATACCTCTCTGTACCGTCATATGAACTAAACGATGAACCCTAATGACATCTTATGCTAGTTTCTGCACTTTACAGTAACAGTGGAGTTTCACAGCAGTAACAAGGCAAACTTAACAAGCCACAACCCACAACTTGAAGATGACTTCTAATCCACCGAGCTATGCATCCTCTGCTCCTGTGTTATTTGGGGCACTGCTTCTCACATGCCTGACTGCCTCCTGCCAGCTGTTAGAGGCTTCCATCTTTCAGTCTCCCTTGAGGCAAGAGTGTGATTTACATCAAGCCTGCTGGAGAGCTAAGCCCTGCTTGGGGAAGATGAGGTGAACATGTGCGTCTCTAATACTGGGTCCTTGCCGAGGGTGAGGGTTGCCTGGACCCCACTGCAGCCTCCTCTTCAGAGTGCCAACCCTGGCTCTGCAGGGGAGAAGGTAGCCACTCCCGGTACCTGGTGAGCAGCCATTGTTACACAAGACCTTAACTTTGAAGAATTCTAGGGAAGGCGGGTACCCCAGAGTGTCAACCAACAGGGCAATCTCATTCGTGGCTCTTTTTCTGTCTATCTATCAGTTGCTGGACCCAGAATGAGCGTTGCTTTCTGAAAATGAGAAGGCTGAATACTCGACAATTCTGACTCTTTATTCCAGGGTTCCTAGTCTCCAGAGGTGCTTCCTGCTTCCAGAGGCTCTGACCCTTGTTGCACAGCAGCACCCCCAGGGAACATAGACGTGGGGGACAGGTCCAAATTAAAGTGGCTGTAGCTCTGGGAAATGGGCGCATGTGAAAGTTCTCTAAGAATCCATCCACTGATTCACTGGCAATTTGAGGACTTTCCAAGAATCAGAATTTTCTAAAGCCTCTTCAGCTTGGGAGGTCAAACAGAACTCCATTAGCAGTAAAAACCTCACTCCCGTGGCTTTGACCCCCCACTGCCATGACCCTGAGCCTTGGCCTCCTCTCCCTGACTTCAGGAGGCTCAGTGGTACATGTGAACACACAGAGCTCTTGACTCTGGAAGCCAAGGTGAGTGCTGGCACTGCTACTCCTGCCAGAGACTGTGGCAAAGCCAACTCTGCCCAGGGCTCTGACCCTGGGAACCTGGGCTGCCAGCCTTGGAAAAGCCAGCTGTGTAGCCATCATGCCTGGGACCCTCACCACCCAGAGGATCATGCCTTCACCCTTACAGGGGGGTGAAAAGACTTCTCCTAAACCCATGTGGCAGCTGGCCCTTCTTCCATGCCACTGTATGCAGGGTTCAGGTCAGATACCAGCCTGGGCCCTGTCACCTACAAGACTCAGGACATTTGGGAAACCTGCTGTCTTAGTTATTCCTCTCTTGCTGCTGGGACAAATATCCAGTACTTAAAATGAGGAAAGGAAAGGTTATTTAGCTCACAGTTACTGGAGGTTTCAGTCCATATTCAGCTGGCTCCAAGGCAGAGTGGCACAGGGCAGAGAGCAACCTTTCACAGCAGTAGCTAAGAAAGTGAAGGGAGAGGGAGGTAGCAGCAGCTCAAATAGCTAACTTCTCTTCCTTCCTTACATTGAAATGCAGATCATTTGCCCCAGGGGAGGTGCAACACCCACTCCCACAATAATCAATTACAAATTCCAGAAGTTGATCCATGCATGAGGCTTTGGGGGGACACTGATACACAAGCCATAACACCTGCCATAGCAAAGCTGATCTTTTCTTAGCTGGGGAAGCAACCCACAGACAGCTTCCAGGATTTGGTTGAGGCAGAAGGTCATCTTGGGGCAGATTTTCATTGCTCAATAAAAAAAACCTGAAGTGCCCCACCTTGGTCATATAAACGTAAAGGCTAAGAGGTGCTTCTTGCTCTGGGAACAAGGTGCCTCAAGAACTCCTGTGGATGACAAAGGCCTGTCCATCACTCTTGTTATGCAGTTGGTCTCCAGGAATTTCCTGGATGGAGCTGAGGGATGCTGAGGCAGCTGGTTAGAAAGAATGACAGACACCAAGAGGAGCCCACCTGTAGGAAAGTGGCCTGGGCCGGCAGTTAGGAATGCCAATGGCATGAGGACTACCTGATTCTGTCACGTCATGGCCTCCTCAGCTGCCTTTCAAGGAAGCCTGGCCTTAAGAACAGGGGCAGGGGCATGGACTTCCAGAGCACAGGGTCCTCGCTGCATGTTAGAACTGGCAGAAGAGCAAGTGAAACTGGGCACTGGGCAGTTTGCACAGCAGTGTTCACAGCAGCACTGTGTACAGTAGTCAGAGAGTGGAAATAACCTAACTGTCCACCAGGGCATGAGGGCAGGAACAAATTGTGGCATGTCTGCAACGCAATATTATTCTGCCCTAGAAAGGAAGGAGAGTCGATACATGAATGCACCTCGAAGACAATATGGTGAGCAAAAGAAGACCATGGGGGGGCTCAGAACGTCATACTCCACGTATGGCTCTTTGGTGTGAATGAAAGGAAACTGGGAGGACGCAGAGGCAGCTTTTGAACCGAAATCTCTTTGCCCTCCTGTCCCCATTCCTGACTATCTCCAAGCACAAAGAAGGCCTTTCTGGAGTTCCCTTGCCTGGGAAAATCAGAGCCTTGGAAAGGAAGCTCAGCCTGAGTGTGGTATCACACCTCTGAAATGTTGGCCCTCTGGGAGGCTGAGGCAGGAGGAACACAAGTTTGAGCCCACTCTGGTCCAAGTAGCAAGACACTTTCAAAGTAATTCAGAAGTGCTGGGGATATAGTTCCTTTAGTCCAATCCTCAGTACTACAAGAGGATACAGTGGTCCCTCACATTCCAGACACCCCTGCAATAAGTGAAAAGCAGCAAAGTAGCAACATTATATCTATTTTAGTATTTATATATATATATATATATATATATATATATATATATATATATATATGTTAAGGCTTTATAAACTCTTCCCACACTCTCATAACCTTTCCCACACTTAAAAATACTTCTAATGATCTTAACCATTTTCTAAACTCATAAACCTAAATAATTTTAACAACATACATACACGGTACAGTGCTGCAAAATCCCACAATATAGCAGAGAATCCACAATTAATAATTTAATATTAATGTTTTTGAAAACCTGTGAACCAGTGAGTCTGCAAAAGTTGAACCACTAAATAGGGAGGGACCACTGTACTCAAGTCATCAAGCTTATCATGAGTCCCCTGCCCCTGAGCCTCATCAATCAGGGAAGATTAACTGGATCCCAGAAGAGTCTAAAGGTACTCAGCACCAAGCAGGCTCGGTCACAGACCCCTATCTCCCCACAGGCAGCATTTATCACCTGAGAGATTTATCCGTATAACAAGACATTTATTCTCCAGCAGTCTTTCCCCAGCCTGTGAGTGGTGTCACCGCACTCCCCACAGAAGCCCCAAGCCCCTATTCCTTTTGGTAGCTGAGGAGGCTGTAAAAACTTCAATCATCTGGCCCCTTTTCAAGCCCTGTGTTTTGCAGGACTCTTGTGGATTTATTTGCATGTGCCTAAAAGAATTTTTCTCTTGTTAATCCTCCTTCTGTTTATTTTTAGACTCAATTATGGAACCATCAGAGAGTAGAGAGAAAGCTTCTCTCCTCATACCAGACACAGAAGGATAAACACCCCATAGTCAAATTCAGAGGCTGAATTTGAAGGGTGATTACCAAGGACCAGAAGGAAGAATGGGAAGTCATTGTTCCTTGGATACAGAGCTGTAGTTTGGGAAGACGAAAATGTTCTGGGGATGGACGCAGTGGCAGACACCCGCAAAAGGAGTGCATTCATGGCACTGCACTGTACATCAAAGATGGCAAAAGGAGCAGGGCATGAGGGCCCCAGCCTGTAACCCCAGCTACTCATGCGGTGCAGCAAGAGCATCCCACGGCCAGCCCGGCAGCTTCGGAAAACCCAATCTCCTCAAAACTGGGCATGAAGAGAATGGGAATGTCGATCAGGTGCAGAGCATCTCTGGGTCCCGTCCCCAATGATGGGGAAAAAATGATCAGTGTTAAGTCTTTTTTAAAATTTTATTTATTATTTAAATTTATCAATGGTTATATTACGTATTTTCATCATCAGATCAGTTTAGATTAATAGATATAGGTATCAGTGTTAAGTCTTACTCTATGGGGATTAACTGTACACCATTCGCATATGTGAAACGAATGCCAGGGAGCCAGTTTGGGATATTTCTTATGATAGGCACAGTTGAGGCTCCCCAAACAGAAAAAAGAAATGAGAAAAATGACCCCTTTTAAAAGAAAGGCACTAGAGCCAGGGATAGAGCTCAGTGTTATAAGTGCCTGCTTGGCAAGCACAAGGGCCAGCGTTCAATCAATCCCTGGTATAAATAAATAAATAAATAGCACTTGACTAAGGAGGCATTACTTGTTAAGTTAAGAAAAAAGAGGGGGGGCCTGGCAGGATGGCTCAGTGGTCTAAAGCGCCTGCTTAGGAAAGCTTGGGCAGCTGCAGGGACCACAGTTCCATCCCTGGCACCACATGCTACTCCAGCCCTGCCCTCAGGGCGGGCTGAGCCGGTCATAAAAATAAATAAACAAACAAAAGTTCTAAAACAAGGGAAAAAGAAGGAAAGAAAGAAAGAAAGAAAGAAAGAAAGAAAGAAAGAAAGAAAGAAAGAAAGAAAGAAAGAAAGAAAGAAAGAAAGAAAGAAAGAAAAAAGAGGGGCCGGGGAAATTGCTCAGCAGAATAAGCACTTGCCTGGCAAGTGCAAGGGCCTGAGTTCAATCCCTGTTCCTGGAAAGAAAAAAAAGAAAGAGAAAGGGATTCTGTCCTTCCAAACCCATTGCTCTCTCACTCTCAAGCAATGGATTCTAAATGAGAACAGTGAAGTTATTAGGGAAGTGATGTCCCTGGGTCTGAGCCATTTCCTGTCTCCTCAGACCAAGTGAGAGGATCCAAAAGCAGAACCCAGAGTGTCAACAAGGGCTTTCTGGGAGTGGGAAGATGGAAAATTCAGGATCCCAGCAGGATGGGGCTCGGAGTGGGGCACCCCAGACTATGACACTTGGTATGAGGATTATTTTCAACTGAAAGCAACTGAGAAGAGCAGACTCAAGAGCAACTTTTGGTCCTGTGCAGTGACTCCTGCCTACAGTCACAGCACTGCTGGAAGGCTGAGGCAGGAGGACTGCACCTTCCAGTCAAGTCTGGGTCAGCTAGGGACTCTCTCAAAATTTAAAGTGGGGAGGACAATGAGGGTGTAGTGGAGTGCCAAGACTCTAGGTTCAACCCCAGCCCCTCAAGGGAATAAAAGGAAGAAAGGCAAGCTCTGCCCTCCTACTAGTTGCCTAAAAGCAAGATAACCATTGGAAAGATGGCTGTCCTCCTGTCTCTACCGGGAGGGAGAGAGGCCAACTGCTGGAGGGCCCAGGGCACACAAGGGAAGCTTCGTAGCGAAGCTCTCTGTCCAACACTCCGCCTCCTTCTGTGCCCCTCCAGATATCGCCCCTCCCACTTTTCACTGCCCTAGGAGCGCAAAGCCCCTTCCTTTGTCCTGTCACTGATCTACAGATGTGCTCTCCTTTGGTTAAGATGCCACCGAGCACCAGGACCCGCTGCCTCCTTGATTTAGCCCCACGTGTAAAAGCAGGATGCTCACACTGGGAGACTTTTCCATTGGCGGCTCTCCTGAGTCTGTCTAATTTGTAGAGACCTGGCCCAAGAACCTTAGGTCAGGAGTTGAAGTGGCCCCTGAGGCCCATCAAACACCCAGGGCTTGGCTCCTGCGCAACAGCGGTCAGAGGTGGGGCCCAGAGAAGGCACGGATGGGACCACAGAGCACTGATGGGAACAACGGATTTAGGATTTACCCACTGATGGGATCGTAGCAGAATGGGCCGTGGAAGGCAGGGCCTGGTGGGAGGAAGGGGCTGGGGTCATGACTCCCAAGGACATATAGGACAGTGTGCTCTATTCTCTCTCTCTCTCTCTCTCTCTCTCTCTCT
>PVJA010037438.1:0-13624 GCA_004027025.1 Myocastor coypus | reverse complement strand
TGGCTGGTGTAGCATGTGGTGCCAGGGATCGAACTGTGGTTCTTGCAGTTGCCTAAGCAGGAGCTTTTAGACCACAGAACTGTCTCAATGGCCCCAGGTTTGTTTTTAACATATCTCAATGTCGCATAAGACATTTAGATCATAGATGGGGACAGCAAAGTACATTTACAGCATTCTATTTTATTTTTTATATATTTGGTACAGGGTCTTACTACACAGCTTGGACTCATAACACTTCCCCTGTTTTCAGCCTTCCCAGTGCTTGGACTGCAGGCCTTCACCACCATATCCGGGCTCCTCGAGCCCGGAGGGGCAGGACCAGCACTCCTGTGGTGTCAGAATCGAACCCTGCTCCCTGTGTTTGCCTAAGCAGTCGTTTAGTCCACTGAGCTATCGTGCTAGTCCTATAGCATTTTAATGTCATGTTTAGAAATTTCTTATTTTGCCTCTTTTTAAATGTATTTGGGTGTTGCAGGGTCTCACTATGCAGCTAGGACTCATGATCCTCCTGCTTTCAGCCTCTCCAGTGCTGGGATTGCAGGAACCAATATTCCTGGAATCTGGCCAACTCAGCTTGCCTTGGAGGCGGGGCTGGCACCTTTGCCTGGCCAAACCGAAGTCCTTGCACTTGCCTAAGCAGGAGTTTTAGTCTGCTGAGCTATCTCACCAAGCCCCTATTTTGCCTTTTTAAAAAGGTGGCAACTTCTACAGATGACTTTACAAATGCAAGTACTTTCCCTGAAGCTTGGTTACAAATAGTGGTTAATGGAAGTCTGCACCAGATTTGAATGTAAATTCCTCCTTAAGCCTTGATCTGTAAAATGAGCTAATAACATTAACTTCATCAGGTTGTTGTACAGATTAGTGCTTGACCATAGGGTTTTAAAACTATCATTATTACTGCTGATGTTGCTAAAGTTTCTGTTTCACAGGAGGAAAAAAAGACATGAAAAGGATGAGACCTTTTTCTGTTTTAATTCCCCCCCCCCATTTTTTTTTTTTTTTTGAGACAGGGTCTTGCTATGAGGTTCAGGCTGGTCTTGCACTCACTGCGGTGCTCTTGCCTCAGCCTCACAAGTGCTGGGATTATAGGTATGTGCCTCCATGCCCAGCCTTTTTATTTTAATTTTTATGTAGAGTCTTGCTTGCTGTACACTTCGGACTGGTAGTGGTCCTCCTGCCTCAGCCTCCTCCCTAGTGCTGGGATTACAGGTGGGGCCAGCATGGCATGTGGTACCAGGGATCAAACCCAGATCCTTGCACTTTCCAGTCACACACTCAGACTGCTGAGGATCTCCCCAGTCCCCTGGCTGAAAATTTCTTCCAGCTGTCACTCATTTATTCAAGACTTTTTGATTGACTACTCCCTGGAATATAGAAGTAAGCAAGGCATCCATGTCC
The DNA here is from genome assembly GCA_004027025.1 of Myocastor coypus. Classification (NCBI taxonomy): domain Eukaryota; kingdom Metazoa; phylum Chordata; class Mammalia; order Rodentia; family Myocastoridae; genus Myocastor; species Myocastor coypus. The sequence continues at coordinate 12,223 of PVJA010037438.1, read as the reverse complement.
AACTTTCTTTCATACAGTTTACATGCTAGGAGATAGAAGAAAGAAGTGGGAGAAGTAGAGATAAAAGAAACAAATTGTTGGGGGGCCGCACTGAGGCGCTGCAGCGGCGGAGGCGGTGGAGGGCGGTGGCTAGTCCTACTGGCGGCGCGTGGGTCTGGGGGATGCGGGTGGGAGGAACAACAGGCCGGTGAGCACAGCCGCCGCCGTCTCTGCCGTCGCTTGGGCGGCCGCCATGGTAGTCGCCTCTGGTAGCGCTGTTCGCTCCTGGGCCACCGCCTCCGGTCCCGCCCGCCCGCCCGAGGACGCCGCAGCCGGCGGTAGTGACAGCCTGGCGCAGCCCGGCGCGACGCGATACGCCGCTCGCCCTCGGCGCCCGCGGCCACGATGCACCGGTGCGCGCCCGCGGCTACGATGCACCGGAGCGCGCTCGCGGCCACGATGCACTGGAGCGGTAGTAGCCGGGCGGCCGCCGCCAACTACCTGCTCTGTAGCAACTGCCGGAAAGTGCTGTGGAAGGATGAAAGAATGAGAGTATCTCAGCCCTTGACAAGAGGACCAGGTGCCTTTATTTCAGAGAAGGAAGTTGTCCAAGTAAACACAATGGATGAACGTACAAACTTTCTCGTGGAAGAGTAGTCCACTTCCCTGGCGTCTGGACAGTATAATGCAGGTCATGAGGTTGCACACGCCGTACCTGCAGTCCTTCTTGCGGAGCCAGTTCTACATGTTGCACATGGATGGGCCCCTTCCTCTGCCCTACAGGCACTATATTGCCGTCATGACTGTAGCTAGACATCAGTGTTCCTACTTAATAAACATGCATGTGGATGAGTTCTTAAAGACTGGAGGTATTGCTGAGTGGTTGAATGGTTTGGAGCATGTCCCGCAAAGACTGAAAAATCTTTTTTTTAAAAGAATTTTTAATTTTATTTATTTTTTTCTTGTTTCATAACCTTTGTTTATTCACTCATTTTTTTTTTGTCTTTTTGAGACAGGGTCTCACTATGCAGTTCAGGCTGGCCTTGAGCTCACTTTTGTAACCCAGGCTGGTCTCGAACTCACACCGATCCTTCTGCCTCAGCCTCCCAAGTGCTGGGATTACAGGCGTGCGCCACCACGCCCGGCTATTCACTCATTTTTATGGCCGGCTCAACCTGCCCTGAGGGCAGGGCTGGCGCAGCATGTGGTGCCGGGGATCTAACCGCGGTCCCTGAAGCCGCCTAAGCTTTCCCAAGCAGGGGCTTTAGACCACTGAGCCATCCTGCCGGGCCCCCAAGACTGAAAAATGTTAATGAAATAAATAAGCTGCTAGCACATCTACCGTGGCTGATCACAAAAGAGCATATTCAGAAACTTGTCCAAACTGGAGAAAACTGGGGCCTGGCAGGATGGCTCAGTGGTCTAAAGTGCCTGCTTAGGAAAGCGAAGGCGGCTGCAGGGACCGAGATTCGATCCCTGTCACCACATGCTGCGCCAGCCCTGCCCTCAGGGCAGGCTGAGCCGGCCATAAAAATAAATAAATCAACCAACAAACAAAAGTTCTGAAACAAGAAAAAAAAACTGGAGAAAACAATTGGTCTCTGCCTGAACTAGTACATGCCGTGGTCCTAGTGACACATTATCATGCTTTGGCAAGCTTTGTTTTTTGGCAGTGTCATTAATCCAGAGAGAGATCCAGAAATCTCTAATGGGTTCAGGATAATATCAGTCAACAACTGAAAAAAAAAAAAAAGAGAGAGAAACAAATAGGGTAATTCCTGGTACTCAAAACATTATATGAAGAACATAAAATTAGGTGCTTTGATGGAGAGCAGTTGGCAAACAGGTCCCTCTCGACTGGGGAATATTAAAGACAAGAAATTTAAGCTCTATGCTAAAAGATAAGATTAGGAAGGAGCTATTTATTCCTGGTAAAGGGACCTGTTATGGTTTATGTCTAGTTGTCCCCCCAAAGCCTCATGGAGTCATTGGGCGGGGACTTCTAGAGTTTGAGACTTGTTCCATGATCCCTGGGATTATGGGTTTTAGTACTGATGGGATTATGGGTGGAAGTACTTCTGGGATTATGGGTGTAGCCTAGGGCGGGAGCTAAAGCGGAGAGCCTGAATGTAATATAAAGAGAGACAGAGAGACAGACTGGAGCTCTAGCTGTTGCTGTTGCTCTGCTGCCGTGTTGGTTGGCTACCTCTGCCACCATTTTGTTGCTGTTCCGCCGCCATGAACTGGATGCTCTCCGCCCTGCTCCACTCAGCCTTGGGCCAGCTGAATATGGACTGAAACCTCTACGAACTGTGAGCTAAATAAACCTTTCCTTCCTTCATTTTGAGTATTGGGTATTTGTCCCAGCAATGAGCAAAAAGTAACTAAAACAGGACCTGATAGGGCAAAGTAACAGCTTGGAGGATGGTGCTTCATACAAAATAGGTACTTAGCAAATTGTTGTTGAACCCATAATAATGGTTGTCTATTACCACTGCTTTTAAAGTTATCATGATTCTTTCTTTAGGCAAGGCCATTCATGATTATTTAAAAGGAAATAAATCTTTCTCATCCAGACACTGTTATTTAGCACATTCTATTTAGCTTAATACCTATAGAAATAAAATAAGAGAAAAATGTTAGGACCACTAAATATGTCTGGTCAGTAACTGGCCATACCCAATAGCATTGTTAACCAAGTTTGTGGCCTTGCCAAGGTCTAATTGGATTCCTGGAAGCACAGTCAGTCACAGAGCCCTTCCCAGGAACAAGACAGTTTTTAGGCCCTGGGTTTCAAGCTAAAAAATGAATACTACTCAGAAGTATTTCCCCCTAATGCTTTCAGAGGGTTATTCCCAGAGAGCCACACAGACATTGAGTCCCTTGGGTTCAGGTTATATCTCAATGGTACAGCATTTGCCTGTGGCCTTGGACTCAATCTTCAGCACCACAAAAAAGAAAGAAATCGAGTCCCTTGTGGTAGATGTTATCATATCAGCAGAATTGCTACAGTTTTTCTTTATCTCTTCTCTTTCTCTACTCATCTCTCAGTAGCTCCCTCTGCTCTCCACCCATCTCCTACAGAAATGAAATGCTGTCATAGGTCATTCTTCCACTTAAGATTTGTTTACAGGAACCCTAATTTAAAAGCTTACACACCCTTCTGTTACTTCGTCTTAATATAGTACTATAGTCAGATTAGTCAAATTGTCTTAAACTTATACAATCTAAGCACAGGAACAGACTCTGCAGAGTGACAAGCCACATATGTACCACTCTGTAGGCTCGAATATTCATAGTTTAAGGGGAACAGAACAGTGACAAGAGAGAGTGATAGGATTCAAGTTTTCTTTGGCACTACCATCCTCTTTGTCTTCTGTGTCATTATTTATCCATGTCCTAACAAATCTACAACTGAGAAAAAAAAAATAACCAGATTCTCAGGCTCCATGTGGAGGAGAGGTCTATGTGGGGATTAAGAATCTATTTAACACCTTCTTCCAAATGACTTGTGTTTGTCTTCCTCAGACCACACTGGGAATCACTGATTTTAAGTGATAGGTGATGGAGGGGATGACTGAGATGAAAGTTTTGCAGTTTGAGTTTGTGCATTTGAGTTGAGATTGCTAGAAGCCCTAGGACCTGTTCAAACCAACTACAACCAAATACATCACAATGCACACCCATTGGTCAGAGCAACAACTTAGGGAAGAGGAAGAGGTTTGAAAAGTTGTCAGAGTAGGGTACTGGGAAAAGGAAATAAAATGGTTGCTACTAGACAACTGTATACATAAGAAAGCTAGGCAAAGCAGAGGAATCATTATCAGCCGCTATGGGGCTTTCTTCTGCCTAAATATGCAGAGGCACTTAGCTGAGCAGATATAGTTGCTGATGTACTTTTCTAAAGGAGAAAAGACTGGAAGAGGTGCTACCATGATAGCAGTGGGGTCAGGACTAGAGCTAATAAAGGGTAGGAGCAGAGTTTGACCCTCTTATTCTCAAATGCACGTCTTGACCCTTTAGTAGAATGTTATATGCTTGTTCAAACGGCAGCTTCTGTTTGCCATCACTGCCTGATGAAGTCCTGCCCTATCTTTCAAGGGCTGTTTCAGATGCATCCCCCCTCTGTGAAGCCTAATTTCATGTGCCTCATCTCTTAGTAGATGTTATTCCTCCTTCTGTCATACTTCTCATATGCAAGAACCAGACCTCTGTGGGCTCAAAAGTAGTGAGGATGAATTTTAACAAGAGCAGCCATATTTGTGAGGAGGAGGATTGAATGGAGGTGATTAATACTCAAGAAGGGAAGGGAATCTTTGGCTAGAGACCAAGGAGAGTAGACCACCTTCTAACTGAATATGTACATTTGGAAGACTATTACATGATGTAGCTACTGGGATGATGCATGCATATAGAAAGAGGGTAACAAGAATACAAGAAAGGCAAAATCATCTGAGAAATTAGTTATCAGAGGAGATTCATAGTTTATATACCCAAATAATTTAACTGATGTTTGCCATAGAACATAGGAATCTACCTTTTAGACACATGCTTCAGATAATTCTGATGCGAACACTCAAAATAAAATGATCTGGTCAAGGGTTTTCAGCCTTTGCTGCAGATTGCTATCTGCTGGGCAGCTTTTACAGACAACAATGGTCTAGCGCCACCCAACACCAATTAAATCAGAATCTTTGACAAGTGAACCCAGGTAGTGATACTTTTTAAAAAATCTGTCTGAGTTGCTTTGAGGGGTGGTACAAGGCTGTAATCTCAACACTCTAGAAGCTAAAGGTCAGTGAGAGACAAGCTCAAAAATCAATCAATCAATCAATCACAGGATACTGCCGAATAGGAAGACCTTTGGTTCATTTCAATCCCTAATACCTCCCACCCCCCAAAAAATTCCAGACTCAATTCTTAATTTTTTAATTTTTTCTTGTTTCAGAACTTTTGTTTGTTTATTTATTTATTTTTATGGCCGGCTCAGCCTGCACTGAGGGCAGGGCTGGCACAGCATGTGGTGCCGGGGATTGAACCACGGTCCTTGCAGTCACCTGCAGGTGCTTTAGACCACTGAGCCATCCTGCCGGGCCGCCAGACTCAATTCTTGAGTCCAGTCCTGGGCCAGCTTGATCAAAAGCTCTAAGGAAGAGGCCTTGGTGGAAACTGGTACTTTTGCCAAAAGTTCTAAGTGATTCTTTTTAAAAAATCTTTCTTTCTTTCTTTCTTTCTTTCTTTCTTTCTTTCTTTCTTTCTTTCTTTCTTTCTTTCTTTCCTTTCTTTCTCTCTCTCTCTCTTTCTTTCTTTTCCTTCCTTCCTTCCTTCCTTTAAATCTTTCTTTCATTTATTTTGTTCAGGGTCTCACTACACAGCTCAGATTCAGTGTGATCCTCCTGTGTGCCAGGGATTTCAGGGCTGGTGCAACATGTGGTACCAGGGATCAAATCCAGGTCCTTGTACTTGCTAGGCAGGTGCTTAGATGGATGAGCTATCTCCCATCCCTAGGCACTTGTTTAGTTCAAGCAAATTTGTTTATTGAACAATCTGTATGGCGATCCATTCCTATAATTCAAGAATTCTGAAGGCTGAGATAGATTCTAGGTTCAAACCTAGCCTTAGCAGTTTAGGGATTTAGCAAGACTTTTCTATGTCAAAGAAAAAAAAATGTGGTGGCAATGTACTTCAGTGCAAAGACCCACTTTCAATGTCCATTGCCATGGGGGAAAATATTTAAAACGAATAAACAAAAATAAGCTTGCTTAAGTGATTACATATATTTCTCATTTAATGACCTACTTGTCTAACAATTTTCAGACTTAAGACTGAGGTATGCTGTTTGGATTTACAACTGCATTTGGACTTACAACACAGGAATGTGAGCTGCAGTGCAGACCTGTGGCTTCTACTTCTGTATTTGATTCTTTTTTGTGTTTTTCAAACAAGATCTGATTATGTGCTATGTAGTTCAGGCTAGCTTTGAACTCATTGTGTAACTCATACTATTTGAGAACTCTTCAGGATTCTCCTGCCTCAGCTTCCCAGGGATCACTGGTGTGCACCACCACACTCGGATCCACATTAGATTCTATATGGAAAAACTCCACAGATTTCTTGGTGAGTGAACTGTCAACAGTATATTGTTTACACTGTGTTCCCAAGAGTTAATGCAGCAGAACTAGAAGCTGTGTATTTAAGTGTTGAATGGCTCACAAAAGTGAAGCTGCAAATCAGTGATTTTTTTGTCTTTTTTGAGACAGGGTCTTGCTATGCAGTTCAGGCTGGCCTTGAGCTTACTTTTGTAGCCCAGGCTGGTCTCGAACTTGTACTGATCCTCCTGCCTCAACCTCCCGAGTGCTGGTATTACAGGTGTGCACCATCACGCCCAGCAATCAGTGATTTTTTACAATGCTGTTGTGAAGTTTATGGAACAAAAAAGAACAAAAACAGATCTCACTAATCAGATTCTCCTTAAAAGCTAAACCTACACTCCCTACTCCCTGTTATTCCACTCCTACATAGGCATCTCCCTTACCTGGCCATCTCATCATCAGTCAGTGATAATGACACTGACTTTGCATACACAAAGCAGATTACTGAGGATGGAAACACTTAGTTGTAATTTTAGACCAGTTTACCATTGTGTCTTTTCATTTCATTCATAGGATTTGGACTTCAACAGTTTTAACTGTATTTATAATATGATACACGGCTTTCTATATATACACTCCTGATGACAAAAGATGACCTGACAACAGGCACAGCTCTTTCAGACACCTGGAGAGGGTGAGAAGGTGGAGGAACAGAAGCAAAGATAACTTTAGCAGGGAGTAATCCACAATGTTCCCTCCTGGCAATTTCACGTATTATTATTATTATTATTATTATTATTATTATTATTATTATTTTGTCTGTTTTGAGGCAGGGTCTCACTATGCAGTTCAGGCTGGCCTTTGGCTCACTTCTGTAGCCCAGGCTGGTCTCGAACTCACACCGATCCTCCTGCCTCAGCCTCCCAAGTGCTGGGATTACAGGCGTGCACCACCACGCCCAGCTCCTTATTTCATATGTTTTGACAGCCTCAGTCTCTGTTAAAATTGTCTCATGGGCATCCAGAGAAAAGGGAGGAAGGCTAGAACCAATTTTACAGTATGGATGTATGAGTGGAGAAGATGTAAAGAAAAATGTCTTAATACATTCGTGCTGATATCACTTAATATCCACAGACCAGGTAATTTATTTATTAATATTTAGTACAGGGTGTACAGGATTTCATTATGTGGCTCTAAATCATAGTGATCTCCTGTTTTCAGGCTCCTAAGCACTGGGATTACAGGTGCGTGTACCACGCCCAGTCTTAGTCACTGCCACAGTGCATCCGGGGGGCAGGATGGCACAGCATGCCAGGGATTGAAGTAGGCATTTCAGTAAGCTGAGCTATCTGGCCGGTCCTGGTAATTTATGTTATTATTGTAAAAGTTTGAAGGACTGGGGAGATAGCTCTGTGGCACAAGTGCCTGCCTGGTCAGTGCAAGGTCGAGAGTTTGAACCCTGGTCCCCAGAGGGAAAAAAAAAATTTCGAGTCACTGTCTTGCTAAGCCATTAAGTTGTCCAAGATGGCTTTGAACTTGCAGTCTTTGCCTCAGCCTTTCAGGTGTGAACTCCAATACCTTTCCCAGACTAAGTAATTCAATGAACAATTTATCTGGCTCCGAGTTCTGGAGTCTGGGAAGTTCAAGACCATGGTACTGGCATCTGCTCAGCATTAGGTAAAGGTCTCATACTTCATTTTAACATGGCAGAGGGCATCAATTAGTGAGATAAAGCAAGATAGCCAGAGACACTTGACTTTATCATGATGTCTTTGTTACATCCATTAACCCATTCATGAGGGTAGGGTCCTCATGACCTAATTACTTCTGGAAGGTCCCTCCTTTCAATACTGCTGCATTGGGGACCAAGGTTTCGACACATAAACTTTAGAAGGATGCATTCAGGCATATCAAAGGGTGAAAGAATGTGTCTCTGTGGCTTGTGATGACTTACACAGATGACTTTGAAACATAAGTACTAGGAGATGAAATTATCATTCAAGTACTTTCAGCAAAAATTGATTGTTATATTTATGATGCCTGATAGCCATTATTGCAATGTCTTCCCTAACATGGTGCAGGAACCATGTACATCAGGACTAGACCTAGGGAAGCATTTTTAAAAACATGGATTCCCTGGTCCCAAACTCAGCTCTAGACTTTCTGAATTAGAATTTTTGGGAATGGATTGTATGCATATGCATTTTTTCAATACTAGGATTTAAACCTGGGGTTTTTCTATCACTGAACAACATCTCCATCTCTCTTTTTTCTTTTATATTATGGCCAGCTCAGCGTGCCCTGGGGATGGGGCTGGTACAGCTTGTGGTGCCAGGGATCGAACTGCAATTCCTGCGGCTGCCTAAGCTTGCCTAAGCAGGTGCTTTAGATCGCTGAGCCATCTCACTGGCCCTTCATCTCTTTTATATTGTATTTTATTTTTTTATTTCCAGACAGGGTTTCACTAAGTTACCTGGGTGAGATTTGAACTTGTCACCCTCCTATCTCAGCCTCCTGAGTACCTGGGATTGTAGCTGTGCACCACCATGCTTGGTATAACATATACATTTGAATAAGCTCCCGGTGATTTGAAAGGTATTATGGTTTATGTCTAGTTGTACCCCCAAAGCCTCATGCAGTCATAGGATGGGGAATTCTATAGATTGAGACTTGATCCATGATCCACTGGGATTATGTGATTTAGTACTGATCTAGAGTTTGAGACTTGATCCATGATCCCTGGGATTATGTGTTTTAAGTACTTCTGGGATAATGGGTATAGCCTAAGGCAGACTGGCTAAGGCAGAGAGCCTGATATAATTTAAAAAAGAAAGACAGAGACAGACTCGTGCTGTTGTTGTCTGCTGCCCTGGTTGGTCCATTGCCTGTGTTGTGATTGTTGCTGTTCCGCCACCATGAACTGCTGCTCTCTGCTCTGTTCCACTCAACCTGGGGACAGCCAAGTATGGACTGAAACCTCTACAAACTGTGAGCTAAATAAACCTTACCTCTGTTCATTTTGAGTATTGGGTATTTGTTCCAGCAACGAGTAAAAAGTAACTAAGACAAAAGGAAACCAATGTTTGAGAACTACTATCTCAAGAACCCAGAAACCCCTTAGGTGCACAACCCAGAAACCCCTTAGGTGCACATCATATGTCATAGCTGGTACAGTGGTGTTTGGAGAATTCAAGTCTTTTTAATAAAAGATTGACTTATATATTAGTTGCTCAAAGCCACCTGTTTTATTTCAGTTCCTTCTTGGTTTTCCAACATTTATGAACAGTGTCAGAATGACACACTGCTAAAACTGGGCACAGAACAATATATTACTTTTAGGGCAGATTAGGACTATAGCTTCAACTCACTCAACTACTTATTTGCCTTGTGTCTGTTCTTAAGAGGAAGATATTTAGGCTTACTATTCTGATGTTAACTGTATGTTTTACAGAGTTGTCCTTTCATTGTGAGAGAAATTGCCATCTATTCTTAGATTGCTAAGAGTAGTTTTAAAAATCAAGAATGCAAGTTTCTTTTTTCTTTCTTTCTTTTTTTTTTTTGTCTTTTTGAGACAGGGTCGCGCTATGCAGTTCAAGCTGGCCTTGAGCTCACTTTTGTAGCCCAGGGTGGTCTCAAACTTGCACCAATCCGCCTGCCTCAGCCTCCCAAGTGCTGGGATTAAAGGCGTGCACCACCACGCCCTGCTAAGAATGCAAGTTTCATTTTATGAAATGCTCTTTTTGCATCTTCTAACATAATGAAATGATTTTTCTTTTACTGTTAATTTGGTAATTACACTGATTTTTGAGAGCTTGAAATTTATGCTTCAGAAACTCATGGAAATCCCATAAGTTTGCAAGAGATATATTATCAGCCAGGGATAACAGCTTGGCTTGAAATCCAAAGTTATATATTATGTTTCATTTTAAAAGTTAAAGACGCATTGGTTTAGTTGTCGATATTTTTTTTAATTTTTATTTTATTTTAATTTCTTGTTACAGAACTTTTGTTTATTTATTTATTTTTATGGCCGGCTCAGCCATGAGGGCAGGGCTGGCGCAGCATGTGGTGCCGGGATTCAACCATGGTCCCTGAAGCCGCCTAAGCTTTCCTAAGCAGGCACTTTAGACCACTGAGCCATCCTGCTGGGCCCCCAGTTGTTGACAATTTTTTAAGGAATAATGATCCTTACTATTAATACAGACTAAAAAGCTAATATGATTTGGGCCAATAAAATCATAAGGTCTTTGGGAAACTGTCTTCTATGTATCTTGTAATGTGTGTTTATTATATGTTCATTTTGTTAACTCTGTTTAAAGAGTGATATCATCATGCCCTGTTTTCTGTCAGACAGTTTTGTCTGTTCTATTAGAGGCAGGTGATCTTCTTGTTTCAGAACTTTTGTTTGTTTATTTATTTTTATGGCCGGCTCAACCTGCCCTGGGGGCAGGGCTGACGCAGCATGTGGTGAAGGCAGGTGATCTTGAGGATGAAAAAAAATAATTTCCCAGTAAATTACTCTTAAATATCTCATTGAATTTTTAGTACCATTCTCATTTTCCATTTAAGTACCTGTACTTAAATATTGTACTTCCTTTCTTTCCTTCATTCTGTGTTTGCAATCTCTTCTTAGCAAGTATCATGATAAAGTGATTAATAGGCCTGATTACACTGATTTTATGGTATAAGCATCCTGCTGTACAGGATGTGAGCTTGTTCACTCTAATGTCTCTTTTTTATAGTTCACTGAGTCTTAATTTTAGTATAATAGGGAGAACTAGGGTCTCCTTCCATTGAAAGAGAATCTATTGGTAAACTTAGTTGTCAAATCACTTATATTATTTGACTTGTTTTATAATGACTTGCAATAAAAGTCCAAAATTGTCTATGGAAAGACTTACAAATTCATATGTTGTTTGGATTTTTTGTTGAATGGCAGAAACACGCTAAAACAGTTAAAGAGGAGCAGAAGTTTTATTTTCTCATTTAGGACTTGTTTTTTATTTTCAAGGAGCAGGGACAGTGCATTATAAGTGTGAATGGGCAGAAAGAAGATAAAATTAAGTACATAAAATAGTGAAAGTGTTATATGAAATATCTTGTTCTTATGTGCTAGTATGACTTAAAATTCTATAACATAGAATTAATTTTATTCCTCAGAAACTTCTTAAAAATGATATACTAACATGTAGTAAAAATATGTGGTATTATTCAAATAATACCCAAAGAACTATCAGATATGTCCCTGAGGATGGAGGGTATGTACATGTTGACAGAGGGGAGGTTGGAAGCAAAGAACTGTTACCAGTAGTTCTATACAAACGTTGATACCTATAATTTATAGTGTCATCTCCAGTACCACTAATATATCACTGAGTTACAAGATCAAAATTCAGTGGATGGATTGTATGTAATGTAAATTATCTCTATGTACACAGGCACCAAAAAGTGCACTGCCACTTAAAAGCCTGGCCTTGAAAATAGCGCCTTGTCATTTCTACCCAATTTCCAATGGCCAAAACAAGCCACCTGGATGAGCTCAAAGTCAGGAGTAAATATATTTGGCCTGTACTAGGAGAAATTACCAAGTCATATCAGAAAACAAGGACACAAGGTAGGATGGAGAAGTGGTGTCAATAATTTTAAATTTCATGCTAGGACAATGTTTCTTTTTTTGTCCCTATTCAGATTCTAGACCTTATTCAAATAGCTTGTAATAATTGGTGCTACAGTATTATAATATTTAATGAAGATGCCTGAAAGCAATACTTAATGACTTTAAAACTTTTCCTTTCTTTTCAAAAAATAGTATCAAGGGCCGGGGATGTAGCTCAGTGGCGCAGCGCCTGCTTAACAAGCACAAGGCCCAGAGTTCGATTCCAAAAAACAAAATAGTAAAAAGACCAAAAGAAGTCCCTTTGGAAAAAAACAAAAGATAATATCAAGAACTGTGCTCCTTTTTTAAAACTTGTATTTTGTATTTATTGTCCCACACTTGGATAATCTTGGACACATCTGGCTAAAATTGCCTAAAATAGACAAAGATTTTCATTTTAAGAAAATGTAATATTCTTGAGTGCGATCGGTAGCGGGAGCGGAGAGCGGACCCCAGAGAGCCCTGAGCAGCCCCACCGCCGCCGCCGGCCTAGTTA
>PVJA010037437.1:0-20396 GCA_004027025.1 Myocastor coypus | reverse complement strand
AAAAAAAGAAAATAACATTAAGGAAAGACAAAGTATACCTTTACAATGGAAAAGATTTTTGTAGTCACCACCTTAAGTAACTCATCAAACAGATTACTATGAAAGAGTGTTATTTTACACCTCTTGACCTTATACAGAAGTCATATACAGAATTATGCAAAAACGCATCTTAATAAATATTTAAAAAGCAAATCTAACCAAATGTAGAGAGTTAGTTTCCAGTTTTCAGGAAATAGAGGAACAAATTAAACAACATCCTGAGGAAATAAACACAAAAATACAGAATGTAGACAGTCTTAAAGGCAACTAACCTGGTGTCTCCCAAAGGCCAAATTAAAAGGGATGCTGGTAGCATAATTCAACAGCTGAGCACTTGCCAAACTTGCTCAAGGCCCTGGGCACAGCTCCAAAAGAGGGAGACAGAGGAGAGAGGAAGGAGGAAGGGAGGAGAAAAGAAAAAGAGGTAGAGAACTATTCTAAATTAAAGACAAAAGAGACATAAAGTAAACTGCATATCTGTGGAATTCTTACTGAATTCTGATTCTAAAAAAGTAACTCTAAAGGACTTTTAGGCACACTTGAGGGCCTATTACTACATACCAGATATAAGCTATGGATAAGCCAATCAGTTCCAGTATGTTATTGCTCAGAGAAGTTACTATAGATAACAATAATATATTGTATATTTCACAAATCTGAAGAAAAAGATTTTGAGGGGGCCTGGCGGGATGGCTCAGTGGTCTAAAGCACCTGCTTGGGAAAGCTTGGGCGGCTTCAGGGACTGCGGTTCGAACCCCGGCACCACATGCTGCGCCAGCCCTGCCCTCACGGCGGGCTGAGCCGGCCATAAAAAATGAGTGAATAAACAAAGGTTCTGAAACAAGAAAAATAAATAAATAAAATAAAATAAAATAAAAAAAGAAAAAGATTTTGAAGGACTTTATCATAATACATATTTGAGGATAAATATGTATAACTTGATTTAAATATTATATAATATATACATGTATTAAAATACTGAATGGAACCCCACTTAATATGCACAATTTTATGTTTTTATTTGTCAGTTAAAAAGTAAATATCAAGGGGATATAGCCCAGTGATAAACAATTGCAAAATATCTGCAAGGCTCTGAATTTCATCCTCAGCATGACAAAAAGTTAATAATGTTTTTCTTTTAATTTTTAGATAATTTATTAAATGATAAGAGAACGCTGGTTCACAGACATCAGCATATGAAGTTAGTCAGGATGAGAATTCTCCCAATTTACTGCTAGTTTCAAGAACGATATGGAGAGTCTTAGGACCATTGACTTAACCATCTTGTGTATATACAAGTCAACAACTTCTGATGATTGTCAGTTCTTCTGATAACCCACTACTATTATGGACTATTAGACTATATTGGGTCATTTTGCTGAATTCACATGCCTATAATATTGGAATGGCAAAGGAACACCCACCTCTGACAAAACAATACAAAAAAAAGGGATATAAATGACCATTTTGTAATATATATATATATATATATATATAAAATATATATATACAAAATAGTATAAGTAGCTACTTTCTCTTAGTTCAATGAGAAAAAAAGATTTGTACTAATAGTGTTTACACAAGATATCATGCCTGCATCTTGTACTCTGAATAACTACTATGAAGACAACAATATGCAATGTATTAATTACTGTAACTGCCCTACTAACCTGTTTTGAAATTGTCTCATGGCTATGTCTTTCTCATTAAAATTAATTAAAAATAGGATAAAGTAAAATAAAATAAAAAGGATAAAAAAAGAAGCTGGGCATGGTGGTACATACTTATAAACCCACTACTCAACAATCTGAGGCAGGGGCCAGTGATATAGCTCAGTGGTCTAAAGTGCCTACTTAGGCAAGCTTGGGCCAAGGTTCAATCCCCAGCACCACATGCAGCCCCAGCACTGCCCCCAGGACAGGCTGAGTCAACCACAAAAAAAAGAAGCTGAGGCAGGAAGCTCATGAGTTTGAGGCCAGCTTGAACTACATAGTATCTTAAAAGGCAACCTGAAGTATATACAAGAAACAGTCTCATGAAAAAAAAAAAAAAGGAGAAGGAATTTGTTGGTTTTCTAAAGTATGACAAATGCTCTCATGGGTATGAATAACAAGGTCTTTATTTCTTAAGCAATGCATGCCTTAATACTTATGGGTGACATATTATAATATCCAATTTACTCTCTCAAATGATTTGAGGAAAGCATAAATATTAGATTGCACTGAGTCAAATTGCCATTTTTTATGTCCAACACAGTTGAGTATACACTGGCAATTTTATATGGCTTAACCTGACTTAAGGGGAAGCAAAAGCACAAATACACTAAAATGTCCACAATGATTGGATCTAGATGAAAGCCATATTGGAGTTCATTTCACTATTTCAACTTTTCGCAATAAAAATTGAAGGAAAAAAACATATCTATGTTTATCAGTCTGGACGGATATGTGATATATCGTTTAGTTTTTGTTCTTTTTGGTTTGGGGGTATCTGTTTGTTTGTTTGGGGTTTTTTTGGATGTTTTTGAGACAGGGTGTCCCTATGTTATTCAGGTTGGAATTAGACTCACTACATAACCCAGACTGGCCTCAAACTTGCAGTAATCTTCCTGCCTCAGCTTCCCCAGTGCTGGGGACTACAGATATGTACTACCATACATAGATCTTATTTATTAACAAAAAAAAAACAAAACTACTGAGAAGCATATATATAAAAAACTCATAAAGGCCAGGTGAATAGCTCAGAGGATTAAAGCACCTGCAAGCAGGCACAGGAGCTGGGGTTCGATCCCCCTGGGCCTGCTGTATGGCTCCTGACCCTGGGGCATGCTGAGATCAAAATTGAGACTGGGTGTGGTGGTGGGTGCCGATAATCCCAGCTCTTGGGAGGCTGTAAACAGGTGGGTCACTATAAGTCCATTTTAGTAGTGAGACCCTGAACACCCTGTAGACCAGCGGTTCTCAACCTGTGAGTCCTGACCCCGGCGGCGTTTGCCTAAAGCCATCAGAAAATTTTACTTATTACATTCTGAATCATAACTGTAGCAAAATTACAGTTTTGAAGTACTCACCAAAATTATTTTTTGGTTTGGGGTCACTGCAACATGAGGAAATGTATTGCAGGGTCACGGCATTAGCAAGGTTGAGAACCACTGTTGTAGACCCTTCCCTAAAAATACAAAAAAATTAGAAATTAAAATAAATAATAAAAGCCCATAAAAGGGAGATAATAGAGGTACAACCTACATCTATATACCCTATATCATATAGGAAAGTATACATTGTGAATTAAACCTATTACTATTTGAGTACGGTATGAACAGAGAGAATGGGGAAAAGATTAATAACATTTCCTTTTGGACTCTTTTTCCTTGTTTGTTTGCCTTTTGTCTTTTGGAAACAAGGTCTTGCTACGTAGTTCAGGGTGGCGTTGAGCTCACTTTATGTCCTAGGCTGGCCTTGAACTTGCAACAGTCCTCCTGTCTAAGCCTCCCAAGTACAGGGATTACAAGCACAGGCCACCGCAGCTCAACATTTCTTTTTATATCTGAAAAGCATTTCACTTGCTGAAAATAATAATAACTTATGGGCATAATGGTGCACTCCAATAATCCCAGCACTCTGGGAGGTTGAGATAGAATAATCACAGGTTCAAGCCCAACCTAAGCTGTTTAACAAGGCATTATCTCAAAAAAAAAAAAATACAATATATAGATATAGATCGGTTTTCAAAAAGAGGTCTACAAAAGTCCCCAGAGAATTTTTAAGCCTGTATCATTTGTTCTACAGGTTAGCACCCATCCTGTTGCTAAACTTTCTGGCTTTATTTACTTGCTTTTTGTAAATCAAGTTCTACTTGAACATAACCACACCCATTCATTCACTTCAGTGTTGTCTGTGGCTAATTTCATGATGCAAAAATAAGGCGGCAGATTAGAGTGTGGCAAACTGGCTGAGCAAGTGGGCATAACCTGTCAATCGTGCAGATCCAAGAAACACACAGAAACATGGTACCCAAAGCCTGGCATCTGGAAGAATCAGAGAATGCTAACTTCACCTCTTTCCAAGTGAACTCGAGCAAGTGTTTCATAGGATGGCCTAGACCTGAAGAGTGGGGGAACAAAAGATGGCCACCACTTACCCAGAGGCCTCTGCACTCTCTCTTTCAGTGGTTTGCTCTTAGCCTATAGAGTGTACTTCTTTTACTACTTTTAATTGGCCCAAATTTCTTCTACAGAACCTATTTCTTTTCCTACCTCTAATAAATCCAAAACCTCACTTCCTTTTCCACTTGTTTTGGCCAATTCTTTGTTCAAGACACCAAGAACCTAGTAAGCATCTGTATAAGGAGTCCCCAGTGCCTCAGAATCAAAAACTGAGTAATTGTGAGAGACCACATGGCCCTCAGAACTTTAAGTATTTATTGTCCAATCCTGTGCTTCACAGAAAACATTTTCTGATCCCTAATTTAAAAGGTCATCTTAGCTGGGCATGGTGACACATACCTGTAATCCCAGCACTTGGGAGGCTGAGGCAGGAGGATCGCTGTGAGTTCAAGACCAGCTTGGACTGCATAGTGAGTTCAGAGCCAGCCTGAACTATACAATGAGACTTTGTCTCAAAAAGCCAACAATAAATAAAAATAAAAGATCATCTTAGGAAATGCTCTGGATCACCTGGAGAACCTGCCTTATCAGTGTTCTAGTTTTCAGATGAATTTATAATCACCTCAGCCAGAGTAAGGTGCTTTGTATCATGGTGACCTAGTAGGAAAAAAAAAAAGTAGGCATAAGAAGTAGCTCCAGAAAATGTACATCATCCTTTACTTTTAAGTTTCTACTGTTAAATGTTATGGTTTGTACATTTTCTAGGAGTCCCTATACGTTGTTTGATTTGGTTTTATACATTTTTTTTTGGTGGGACCAGGGTTCAAACTCACGACCTTGCACTTGCCAGGCAGGCACTTGTGCCATGGAGCTATCTCCCTGGCCCCTGGTTTTATACTTTTATAAGAGCTAAAAGCAGGAGTTATACCTGATCTCAAGGTGAACATATAATAAAAATAATGAGCCAACATTAGTGTCCCCAATTTTTTTTTCTCCAAGAGTTTGAATAAGCCTGGCATAGTGGCACACACCTATAATCCAGCATGCTGGGAATTTGAGTCAAGAAGATCAAAAAATCATGCCCAAATTAGCAATTTAGCAAGATACTATCACAAAACAAAAAATGAAAAGGGCTGGGGATGTGGCTCAGTACCAGGGCCTTCAGTTACATCCCCAGTTCCACACAACAGAAATCTGAGTATGTATTTTAAATCACCCATAATAGAGCCAGCAAGATAGTTTAGCAGACTAAGAGCAAGTGCAAAACCAGGTTCGATAACTTGCACCCTGGGTGCACTAAGCCAGCCAACGAGTCCGGCTGTGGTGGTGCACGCCTGTAATCCCAGCATTGGTGAAGCTGAAAACAGGAGGATCATTACAAGTCTGAGCTGCTAGTGAGATCCTGTACCAAATGCATAATTTTTTTTAAATCTTTCATAATAAAGGTATGGATTAATTAAAGGATATATAATTTACTCAATTTTGAGAAACAATCTCTTTTAGTATTGATGATGGTAAGAAAGCTGAAGTTAAAAAAACTGTAGGTCTAATTAGGCAGGCTTACTTACATACTGACTCAAAGTTACCATATTTGTTATATTTTTAGGTAAAATACTATAGCCTATAAATAAATAACCCTTTCATTTCATCTTGTTGTCTTGGATTGGTTTCTTTTTTTTTTTTTTTTTTTTCTTGTTTCAGAACTTTTATTTGTTTATTTTGATGGCCGGCTCAGCCTGCCGTGAGGGCAGGGCTGGTGCAGCATGTGGTGCCGGGGATCGAACTGGGGTCCCTGCGGCCACCTGCAGGCACTTTAGACCGCTGAGCCATCCTGCCGGGCCCCTTGGCTTGGTTTCTGTTTGGTTTGATTTTTGGCAGTACTGAAGAGTCAATCTACAACCTAGTACACACTGGCCAAGTGCTCTACCACTGAGCTACATCTCCAGCTCACTTGAAACAGTCTCGCTGAATTGCCCAGGCTAAACTTAGCTTCCTAAGTAGCTGGGTTTACATGTATGCACTGGACAGAATTTCCTCCTTTGGATTTCTTTTTCTCTAATATGAAGCCAAAACTTCCTGAAGTATTACCCCACCTAATTTGCTTCAGCAAGTAGTAGTCTATCCTAAAACATATCCATAGTCCTAACCGTATTCTTTACCACCAAGAAACAAATTCCTTTTACTTCCACACTATCAAAACATTCAGGTGATTTCCTAAACTTCATGATAACACAAATATTTGCAGCTTCTGGTGGAAATGTTTTAAGGCTTTTTCTCAAAACAAACAAAAAAGCGAGATGCTGTATTCTAAAAGTCATCACTGATTTCAAGCAGTTCTAAAACAACCAGTGGCAAAATTTAACTTCCAAAACAACCTTGCAACAAATATGTCCTAGGAAATGCAGCTGGCTTCCTGCCTTTCAGCATACTTCTTGACCTGAAAGGCGAAAATGATGCGAAAGCGCGATGTATGCCTGAAAGGAATAGGATGCAATAATCATGTGTCTACAATTCCATTATGGTATAATTAATCTTAATTACACATTAAATTCTGCCTGAATTAAAAGACTCACATAGCTTGAATCTTGTGTTGCCTATAATGTTACCGTGTTATTTTAAGGAATGTAATATAATAAACCTTCTAAAGCAAGATCGTAGGGGCTGGGGAGACAGCTCCGTGGCACAAGTGCCTGCCTGACAAGTGCAAGGTCATGAGTTTGAACCCTGGTCTTGAAAAAAAAAATAAATAAAGCAAGATGGTAACTTTGAGCACCCTGTTCTTAGGGTTCTTACAGCTTAACTGTAGTCAGCCCAGTCCAGCTTTGCCATTTACTGAGGACCAGGTGGGAGCATTTGTTTCCCTCGCTTTCTTTCCCAGGATCAGAGGCAGTTGACACTTAGGAAAGGAAGTACTGATTGTATATCCAGTCACTTGACAGGAAGAATGCCCCATACCATTCTTGGTGTTTATATTTCTCTACAATGTTCTCAAGGTTGACTCGAGTCATGGTTTGCCTCCTTTTCCACGCACCATTGTCAGAATTTCCTGGGTTCTCTTTCAATCTTCCCTCTTTTGCCTACATGGACACTTATTAATCTTTGTGGAGCTTCTACAGTTACACCCAGCAACTCCTCCAAAAGCAAAGGATCTTGATAGGAGGCAGAAAGCTACACCCACGGCGACACTTTTGTTGTGGTACAATACAGAAACAGCCTGAATTATCTATGAAACCAGTCTCATGAGATCATTTTTCAACTTGTACTTATTAAGCTATGGTGCCAACAGGATTTTTTGGCTTTCATTCTGGTTTTGAGACAGTCTCATGATATATTCCAATCTGACCTTGGGGCTGGGAGAATAAGGCTGCCATTAATATTGTGGCCAATGTGGGCCCGGCGGGATGGCTCAGTGGTCTAAAGCGCTTGCTTGGGAAAGCTTGGACGGCTTCGGGGACCCCGGTTCGATCCCCGGCACCACATGCTGCGCCGGTCCTGCCCTCGGGGTGGGCTGAGCCAGCCATAAAAATGAGTGAATAAACAAATAAAGGTTCTGAAACAAGAATAAATAAATAAATGAATAAATAAATAAATAAATGAAATAAAAAATTCTTTAAAAAAAATATTGTGGCCAATGTACTCTTTCTCTCCAGTGGTCTCTTCTCACTCTGCAGCGCAAATTTCTTTTCCTACCTTTAGTTAACATGAAACCTCACGATCTTATGTGTGTTTCTCATCCAGTTCTTTGATCTAAACAAGAATGTGGAAAGGATCCCTAGCAAGAGCACACTGTAGACTCAGTAACAAAACTACTGTTGGCCTCATCTGAAGCGTTTGTTTATTTTTTGAAACAGGGTCTTGCTGTGTAGTCCAGGCTGGCCTTAAATTCATTTACAAAGCCCAGGCTGGCTTCAAATTTTTGGCATTTCTCTTGCCTCAGCCTTCTGAGTGCTGGCATCATTGGTGTGTGCCACCATGCCCAGCTGGGTTCATTGTAGCTGAGGCTGGCCTCAAACTCCTTTTGCCTCAGCATATCAAGTTCTGAGATTACAGGTGTGTACCACCACATGTAGCTAAGTGAGGATATGTTGTGGGGCTTTCTGAGACAGGATCTCTTTACACATAGTCTGGGCTGGCCTTGAACTTGTACTCAAGCCTCTCAAGTAGTTAGATTACAGGCATGAGCCTCCACATCAACCTAAATGATGATTTTTTTAAAGAGCCACAGAGGGGCTGTGGAGATAGCTCCAAGGCACAAACGCCTGCTGGGCAAGTGCAAGGTTGTGAGTTTGAACCCCAGTCCTGAAAATAAATAAATAAATAAATAAGTAAATAATAAAATAAAGAGCCACAGAACTGGGAATTCTAATGTCCTATACTTTGCTATAGGGAAAGAAAATGTCAGGAACTATTAGAAAACCTTGGTCTCTAAAAAACAAGGAAACTAAATAATGGCTGATATATCTTAGCTGGGCATATTGAATCTGAGGACAAAATTTGCTTCCTTTTTTTTTTTTTTTGGTGGGACTGGGGTTCAAACTCACGACCTTGCACTTGCCAGGCAGGCACTTGTGCCACGGAGCTATCTCCCCAGCCCCTAAAATTTGCTTCCTTTTGAAACAAAGAAAATGTTTCCAAATAGTGCTGTGTGTAAAGTTAGAACCAACCAAAGGTACTGTGCTCTGTATTATACTAAAAATTGTCAGCTGAGGAATAAAGTAAAAGCATCAAGAAGTGAATAGAGGATGCCTTGGGGAAGAAGGAAGATGCTAAACACACGTTTCATATGGAAGTCTTAATCATTCCATGAAGTCCAGTAGTACATTTGCAACCATTCTAGAGGACATGGTAAAGTAGAATATCTACTCTCTTCAGGGGCCCTCAAAGTTCAGAGAACTTAGCCACATCTTGATTTGTTTGCACTTTCTAGGGGGGCTATTCAGTCATAAAGCATCCTTTTATGTGAGATATACCATATTCATAGACTGGCACACTCAATATCATGGCTACTGGAGTCTTGCTACTGTATTACTTCTTGATCTGGGTCCAGGTTACATCTGAATGCTGACTCTGTGAGAAGGTGATCAGTTTTTTGTATATTATATTCTGACTAAAGGGTGCTTCAGCACACAGTTGCTTATAGAACATCTATAATCCTGACATGAAAGAAGCTGAGGCACAAAGATCATGAGATCATATAAAATTTTTCAAAAATTAAGCTGCTGTTTTTTAGTAGAAAAACAATAGTGTTTACATTTTAAATGAACCCAGCTCGTCATGGTGGCACACACCAATGGCGCCAGCACTCAGAAGGCTGAGGCAAGAGAAATGCCAAAAATTTGAAGCCAGCCTGGGCTTTGTAAATGAATGCAAGGCCAGCCTGGACTACACAGCAAGACCCTGTCTCAAAAAATAAACAAACGCTTCAGATGAGGCCAACAGTAGTTTTGTTACTGAGTCTACAGTGTGCTCTTGCTAGGGATCCTGTCCACATTCTTGTTTAGATCAAAGAACTGGATGAGAAACACACATAAGATCGTGAGGTTTCATGTTAACTAAAGGTAGGAAAAGAAATGTGTGCTGCAGAATGAGAAGAGACCACTGGAGAGAAAGAGCACGTTGGCCACAACATTAATGGCAGCCTTCTTCTCCCAGCCCCAAGGCTTATGTAAGACCTATGCTGTCCTATGGAAACCCTGCTTGATCTCATATTAGAAGAACTAAAGATGGCATTTTAGGATTGGTCCTAGGGGCAGAACATGAATCTCTATTATTGACAGGCCACACCCACTTGCCCAGATGGCTGGCCAATTCCTAACTGGTTACTCCAGTTTTATTCTTAGTGCCTCACTTGTACATTTTGTATCTAGGTACGTTTTATACCTAGATACTGTTTTTCTTCACTCTTGAAAAAAAAAAAAAAACCTGGGTGCTTTTCTAAGGTTCCTTATCTTCCTATTCTTTTTCCCACTCCTACACATTAAGGTACTGAAAAGTTGTTGATTAACAGATCTATTTTTTATCCTGAAATTAAATGTAATGTCCTAGGATCCTTTGCTCCAGCTACCATATCAAGAAGGTTCTGTGCTTACAGAAAACTACTAGAACAATTTCACTAATGAAAACATACAACTCAATAAACATTGAAAAGTCTCATTCCAAATGTTTTCTCTGTGGGTGCTAAGAAATTCTTTCCACTGTCACAGGGAACATCTAGTTCTTCTTAAAGGTTTAAGGTGCTAGACCTGTTACACTTTCTGTGCTGAAGTCCCTTATCTTTAACTGAATCCCTTCATATATAACTGAATAGGTTTTTCAAGGCACCTTGTGAATGTGATCATTTATTACTTAGCTCTGTTTAGAAATCTGTAACTCAAGATTTACTAAAGTCAATAAATAGTGGAAAAAAAGGGTATTCTGGCATGAAGACTGTTTATATGTCATACTATCTTTGTGCTCATTTTCCATTAAATTTATTGAAGGGACCTGGAAATTTGATTGTTTTCTGTTTCTGAAACTCACCTAGAGAAACATCCCCGAACAGCAAGACGCATGGCTCTAACATATCCTATGTGCCTTTGCAAAATGAGGGGCACAGACAATGGCAACACAGATATATTAAAAAATACATAATGTAACTTGTCTTAATATACTTTTCTGAGTCTAAAAATATGCCAGACCAAAAGAAACATATTTACATAAAAAGCAGACAAGGTCAAATAACAAAGAAAGCCCTTAATTAGTTGTAATCAACTTTAATTTGCATACCGTATATAATTCCTAAATGATTGTTAATAATAACTTTATATAATGGACTTCCAATTTTCATGAAAATGGCACATTTTGATAAGCAGACACAAAACCCTAGTACTAATAAGGTTTAATTTGCATACATTAGACTGATTATCCAAACAAAAGGATTACAGTATTACTTCTCCATACCTTTATGTCCTTATTATGCACATTTATTAACTTCACAAAAGCTAGCTGTTAGTGACAAACAATAGCCATGGTTGAAAGAAATCTACAGAATGAATAGAGTACATTTTAATGGTAAGGAGCAAAGTTTATACATCATAAATGCCAAATTTAACTGTTTGTTAGCTAAAAGGGCTGGAATTCCACAATGCTTTCATCCTTTGAATAGATCAGCTTTTTTTGTGTGACCTGAAAAAAAATGCCCTAACACATTTCATCCCTTAAATTTCACAATGAACTTACCTCAAGCTAAGAAGCCCTCGACACTGTAGTATTCAGAGAATTCATGAACAGCCACAGAATTAAGCTTTAAATGTGTAGTTCTAGGGTGCAGCACTAATAAATATATTTCAACAAGCTTAGTTTTCAGCCGAGTAAATAATAATATAGGTGGCATTAGTATTGATATCAGTTCCTAATGCTATCATTTATACCCTGCAATTAAAGTTTAAGCACTAAATAAAGCATTATTAGGAGATCTGGGTTGGCTTTTCTTATATGTGAACACAAATGAAGCTCACGAGTGTTTGGATAGGAGCCAGAAAACTTGAAATTTAACCATAAGCTACTTCTGGGGTTTGCTCCGTGTTTTTGTTGTTTGGCAAGATACAGAATTAGAATACCAGGAAATGATTTCCAAAGAAGGCAGGAGGAAATGGAAGCCTTAAGAACAGAACTAAATTACACCATGGTTAACTCTGACCCATCCACATATAATGTCAACTTTAAGAGCCATCTGCTTGAAATTTACATATGTGAATATCCAGCAAGATTCTTTCAAGTATGTGCTGAATGTTCTGTATGTAAAATAAAATACAAAAAATATCTCTGCTAAAGGACAAATGGCTTTAAAACTTCCTATGTTTTCCATGAACTGTGGATTTTTTTTGGGGGGGGGACCAGGGTTCCTGTGAACTGATACTCCCTGCCCAGAGCTCCAAACATTACCAAGCACTGAATTAGGAGATGTACTTACACTGGCAAACCTGTATGTAACAGGAAATGCATTTTCAGATCCTAGAAGATAACTAAGTCAAGTAATGCATTCAAAGTTTGCTTGCCTGGATACTACACATGAAACGCTGGCTCCAGGACACCCTTCCCCATGCCTCATTCCCCACTTCCTGATGTGGTTCCCCCACTGTGAAGTTCTCCTTTGGATTTGATCAAATGCTCCAGGAGCTTTCCTGAACTGCTGCAGGTTTCTTCGTTTTTTTTTTTTTTTTAAGGCCAGCTCAGCCTGCCTGAGGGCAGGCCTGGAGCAGCATGTGGTGCCAGGAATCACACTGCTGTCCCTACGGCCACCTAAGCTTTCCTAAGCAGGCGCTTTAGACCACTGAGCCATCCTGCCGGCCCCATGCTCCAGGTTTCTGACTTCAAACATCTTTAAGCCACCATAAGATTGGAAGGTACTAGAAAGTTATGCTTGTCAGCCTCAGTGGCATGTCCCTATTGTACGAGCACTCAGAGGCTGAGGCAGGCAGTTTCACTTGAGTCAAAAGTTTGAGCTTAACTCAGGCAGCACAGTCAGACCTCATCTCAGCCCAATCTGGAAAAAAGTGGGAAGAGAAAGAAAAAACAGGGCCCTGCAGCATGGCTCAGTGGTCTAAAGTGCCTGCAGGCGGCTGCAAGGACCGCAGTTGGATCCCCGTCACCACATGCTGTGCCAGCCCAGCCCTCACGGCAGGCTGAGCCAGCCATAAAAATAAACAATAAAACAAAAAAAAAAAAAAAAAAAGAGAAAGAAGCCGGGCGTGGTGGCTCACACCTGTAATCCCAGCACTCGGGAGGCTGAGGCAGGAGGATTGGTGCGAGTTCGAGACCAGCCTGGGCTACAAAAGTGAGCTCAAGGCCAGCCTCAACTGCATAGCGAGACTCTGTCTCAAAAAGGCAAAAAAAAAAGAGAAAGAAAAAACAACAGAATAGAAAAGAAGGAAATACTTCATAACTTTATGTGCTCGTTTTTATTAAACCTATTGAAGGAATCTGGAAACTTCAGCAAAAGACTTTCAAATAACTTTCCTTTACCTGCTATGAACTTGGAGCCTTAAAATCAATTTCGAATTAGACAAGCAATAGTAAATAAACTTCCGCCATTCAGTGTAAGAGTCACCATCGAGGACGTATAAAATAACAAAATGCTACCACTCTGAATACAGCCATTATCATTACCCCAAATCAGGGTAGTTAGAATAAGTGTCTAAGTACTACAATAAAGTAAGAATTCATTATTTTCACTGTTCAGCTACTAAATCAACATAAAATGTGTGATAGAGACTATTATTTGCTAACCACAGCATCAATATCTGGATGGGCCACAGTAGTCCCATTTACTTGAGCAGAGTTGCCTGGACACAGGAGAATACAGCATTTTGATCCAGAAAACAAACATATGCTACACTGACAGTTTATCTAAAGACAGACAATATTCAGACAGCAACTTTCTTTCAACACACTCGAAAGCTTAGCATGCTAACAGTTTTATTTCTACAATTACCTCTCTAGAAATGAAGATCTTTTTTTTTGCACTGCTATTGTTTATTTTTATTTTTATGTTTATTTTTAATTTTATTAATTTTAGTAAGAAATAACAAAGAGTTTCAAAACAGGTTAGCAAGACAGTTACAATAATTAATACATTGCATATTATTGCCTTCGTAGTAGTTATTCAGAGTACAAAATGCAGACATGATAACTTTTCTAAACACTATTAGTGTAAATCTTTCTTCTCATTGAACTAAGAAAAAGTAGCTGTATGTATAGTCCAATAGTCCATAATAGTAGTGGGTTATCAGCAGAACTGGCAATGTCAGAAGCTGTTGACCTGAGCCTTTTATAGATCAGCTTATTAACATGGCTTTACTTTTTATGCCTCATTGTTGGACTTTTCTGCTGGATGCTTAAGACCAAGATAAAGCGAGATCTATATAACAAAAAATGAAACTTTTATAAGATGAAGATCTTTTAAATAGATGAACTATGGCCCTACCCAGCTAGGCCAGGGGCACTATTCCCTTCTGCCAGGAGCAGAACAACACTGCAAATGGACAAATTTTCTCTGCCAGCTCAGCTCAGACCCATTCAGTGAGACACTGCACTTATAGACCCAGCACAAAACATAATACAATATAAGAAGTGAAAGGACATAACTTTCGTTAGCATGTCCTTTCTTCAACCTACTAACCCACACTCCCAAGGGCAGAAAGCACACTTTGATTCCCTTTCTCTCTATTCTCTATGAACTGTGGAAAAGAAATAAAGATCTCTTTGCCAGTCCAGATAGGCTGCTTTTCTCATTCATGTCAGATTATGCAGAGAACAAAGGCCAGCTTTCCTACTCATCCAGTAACTAAGAAATGTCCCTGGGTGGCAGTGTCTTCTAATAGTCTCTCATGTTCCAGTGAGACTTCTATCAAAAGGTATGAGACCCATCTCAAACTTGAGAAGATAAGAAACACAAAATGGAAACACATGCAAATGACTGTTGTGTTTATCTTACCTACCATTCCCCAAATCATTCTGGCCTACAAAGGCCAGCTTGATCTAGTAGCCAAGCCCCAAATGCATCATTTGAAACATTCAAATTTTGTGCATACCACTGAATCTCATCTACTTGCATGAGAATACGAATGCATTGTACATTAGTTTGCCTGAGTTATGATGCTACTGAACTTACCATCTTTTGTGTACTAATTCCACTAGTTCATATTTTCAGTGAGGTTGTATCCAGTCCCCTTTCTACCTTCATACTCTTCTCTAATAGTTCAAACCCAATTACGTGACAAAGGTTAAGAAGACTGCACCAAAGCAAATCCTTCTGATGAATTTCTTAATGCCTTTAGAAGCAAAAGGAACTGGAGACTATAAATTCTGTATTTACTGTTTTTTCTCACTTAGTCTAAAATTCCTTTTTGTGAAACTGAGATGTCATTCTTATAGCATATCCAAGTGAATGAGCTTTCAGAGTAAAATTATTTTTGCGTGCACAGATTGTTATGGTTTGCGTCTATATGACCCTCCAAAGCTTCATGGAATGGGCTTCTAAACATGTGATTGACTTACAGTCCAATGCTGGGATTGTGGGTGTGAGTACCACACCTGCCCTGGGGCAGATAGCCTGAACACAATGTAAGGGAAGGAAAAATGCTTGCTCCTCCCTTTTTGCTCTTTCTGATTTGTTGTTTTCCACTGCCATGAACTATTGCCCTCTTCCATGGTCACTTTGCCTTTAGCCAGATGAGTATGGACTGAAACCTCCACAAACTATGAGCTAAATAAACCTTTCCTTCAGCATTCTCATTGACAGCTGAAACAAAGATCACTGATCTACCTAAGACCCTTATTCTATATTCTGCAATTTCAATTAAGCCTTAAGTGTGAGCCTACAGAACAGACCTGAGATCATTCTAACTCATCTAGATACAGTATTCACCTTACTACTTTTATATTTAATGCATACTGACTTCCCTAGCAGAAGAAAGCCTTTGAATCAAATCTTACAGTTCTTTATAGGACAAGAATATCTTTCACAAGAATTGAATTCTCTGTCTCTTCTCTCTCTCTCTCAGAAAACTTTAACCTGAAATTAGAACATGACTTTTAAATTCTAAACTCCAAATTCCAGCCCTTGGAAGGCTGAGGCAGGAGGATCTGTGCAATTTCAAGACCAGCATGGGCTACAAAAGTGAGCTCCAGGCCAGCCTGAACTGCATAGCAAGACCTTGTCTCAAAAAGACAATCAATCAATCAATAAACAAACAAACTCCAGCTGGATATGGTGGTGCACACCTATAATCCGAGCACTTAGAATCCTGGAGGCAGGAGGATTTCTGTGAGTTCAAGGCCAACCTGGCCTACATAGTGAGTTTAAAGCCAGCCTAAGCCACTTACCAAGACTCAGTCTCCAAAATAAATGATAAATTATAAAATCCCATCCAGATGTGTTGGTATACACCTTTAACTCCAGCACTGAGCAAGCTGAAGCAAAGAGAATCACCATGAGTTCAAGGCCAACCTGGACTACACAGTGAGTTCAAGGGCATTCTGGACTAGAGAGACCTTATCTCAAAAAAAAAAAAAAAAAAAAAGCTAGAAGCCGGGTGTGGTGGTGCACGCCTGTAATCCCAGCACTCGGGAGGCTGAGACAGGAGGATCGGTGCAAGTTCGAGACCAACCTGGGCTACAAAAGTGAGCTCAAGGCCAGCCTGAACTGCACAGAGAGACCTTGTCTCAAAAAAAAAATCTTTTTAAGTCCATGGTAGCTGGGTGGAGTGACATGACCATGTATCCCCAGCTACACAAGAAGCTGACACAGAAGGGCCTTTGAGCCCAGGAAATTAAGACCAGCCTAGGGAACATAACAAGACGTAATGTCAAGATATAAATGAATAAAATCAGCGAGGTTTGGGCAGTGAGAGGAAATGCATTCACAACAGTGTCTTTTAGATCTTTACATACAAATATAGATAACTCCTTAAAGTCTTGAAGCTCTGTCCTCTAGATATAAGAAAAATGGATCATAGCAAAAACACTTTCCACCATAGTCACATCCTAAAGTGATGCCTACCTAATACCTGTATTATATCAACCTAAAGGCACTGGTAGCTGGAATGCCATAGAGCATAGGAATAGAACATCTTCTGTCCTTGACTTTCAGGACACAGTGTGCTCCTAGCTCCACCTGTCTGGATACTCTCCATCCTACTCTACTAGACCATTATGTTGGCCCATTCAACTAGATTCCCTACAGATTTGTCCCAGGACTCTTCCCTTCAGCAGAGGTGCAACTCACAGCAGGTGGCCTCCTTCCAATGCATCTATTTGATTTGGCTCACAACAGTTCTTTTTATTTTTAATTTTTTCACATCAAATTTTTTTAAATTGACTAAGGCATATGATATTCAGAAGGACAGTGGTGTTAAGCTCAAGCACCTATGTTATAGGGTAATAGTGTCACTAAGCTTCCTAGAAGGTTAACAACTTAAGTTTATAGACCAAAACCCAGGGAAAAAGAAGGGCTACAAGGATAGCCAGTATTTTAGCCTTAGTCCTTCAAGGTCAGTGAGTATTCAGGACATAAGAGAACCTGTGATGTAGCATCCTATAACTCAGTGGTTTCCCAAATTTTCTGTTCAAGGAGATTATGGGGCCACAGAGGAAAGGGATCAACTATGTATAGTGTACCTAAGGAGAGTCACCCAGAGAGAAAACATTCTCTCAGGCTTTCACAGAGAGCAAACTAGCCAAGCAATGTCTGTGACTCATCCAGATGACTGACACTAACAAAAGTTCTACAAAGCACTGTACATGGTTTAAGGTAAATCCTGAGGGGATTTGACAGATCTTGTCAGATAAAAAAGATACATTTTTGTTATATAGGTCTTGCTTTAACTTGGCCTTAACCATCCAGCAGAAAAGTTTAATCATGAGGGATAAAACATAAAGCCATATTAGTATGCTGAGCTGTAAAAGGCTCAAGTCAACAGCTTCTGACATTGCCAGTTCTACTGATAACCCACTATTATTATGGAATGTTGGACTATACATACAACTACTTTGCTTTCTCTTAGTTCAATGAGAAGAAATATTTGTACCAATACTGTTAAGAAAAGTTATCGGGGCCGGGGAGATAGCTACGTGGCACAAGTGCCTGCCTGGCAAGTGCAAGGTTATGAGTTTGAACCCCGGTCCCACCAAAAAAAAAAAAAGTTATCATGTCTTCATCTTGTATTCTGAACAACTACTATGGAGACAACAATATGCATTGTATTAACTATTATAGCTGTCCTACTAATGTATTTGGTATCTGCCTCATTGGTATTTCTTATTAAAATTAATAAAATTGAAAATAAAAGAAATTAAATGAAGCCAATATTTAAGATGACATTTCCTGGTAAAATCTGGACTCCTAGATTCCCTTAAAAACCTACACAATTGCCACTAGGCAACAGACAGCTAAAGCAGACAGTCCCAACCAGTAATTTAAAGTATACAACTGGTGGGGCCCAGCAGGATGGCTCAGCGGTCTAAAGCGCCTGCTTAGGAAAGCTTGGGCAGCTGCAAGGACCGCGATTCAATTCCTGGCACCACATGCTATGCCAGCCCTGCCCTCAGGGCAGGCTGAGCCGGCCATAAAAATAAACAAACAAAGTTCTGAAACAAGAAAAAAATAAAATAAAAAATTCTTTAAAAAAATAAAGTATACAACTGGTCTACATTCTCATTCATGATGAGAAGCTCTAACTGAAAAATGCAAAAGCCAACATTTTGAATGCTCCAAAATCTAAAACTTGATGCCAACATGATACCTGCGATAAATGGAAAAGGATATACCTGACTTGATATGACCAGCCAGTCAAGATACAGTCACATTAACAATACAAAAGTATTGCAAATTGCAGTACATGGTTCCAGGGTAAACCCTGAGGGGACCTCACTAACCTTGTCAGATACAAAAGTTACATGTTCTTTGTAACACAGGTCTTGCTTTATCTTGGTCCTAACCATCCAGCAGAAAAGTGTAATCATAAGGTATGAAGAGAAAAGTCATATTAATATTCTGAGTTATAAAAGGCTCAAGTCAACATCCCTTGATAATGCCAGATGAGCTGATAATCCACTATCTTTATGGACTATTAGACAAAATATACAGTTATTTTCTCTTGGTGCAAAGAAAGGAAAGATCTGTACTAATGAGGTTTAGACAAGAAATCATGCCTACTTCTTGTACTCTGAACAACTACAATGAAGTCAACATTATGCAATGTATTAACTATTATAAAAATAATAATAATAAAATAAATTTAAAAGTAAAAATAAATAAAAAGTAAAGCCAGATTAGTATGCTGAGCTGTAAAAGGCTCAAGTCAACAGCTTCCAACATTGCCAGTTCTGCTGATAACCCACTACTATTATGAAATATTGTACTATACTTACAGCTACTTTCTCTTAGTTCAATTAGAAGAAATATTTGTACTAATAGTATTTATAAAAGTTAGTATGTCTGCTGGGCGTGGTGGCTCACGCCTGTAATCCCAGCACTTGGGAGGCTGAGGCAGGAGAATCGGTGCGAGTTTGAGACCAGCCTAGGTTACAAAAGTGAGCTCAAGGCCAGCCTCAACTGCATAGTGAGACCCTGTCTCAAAAACAAAAAACAAAAAAAAAAAAGTTAGCATGTCTGCATGTTGTACTCAGAACGACTACTATGAAGACAACAATATGCATTGTATTAATCATTGTGGCTGTCCTACTAACCTGTTTGGAAACTGTCTCCTTGTTATTTCTTGTTAAAAGTAATAACAGATACATGCATTTCTATTATTTCAAAAAATTAAGAATAAAAAACAATATTATGGGCCCGGCGGGATAGCTCAGTGGTCTAAAGCACCTGCTTGGGAAAGCTTGGGCGGCTTCAGGGACCGCGGTTCGATCCCCGGCACCACATGCTACGCCAGCCCTGCCCTTGGGGTGGGCTGAGCTGGCCATAAAAATGAGTGAATAAACAAACAAAGGTTCTGAAACAAGAAAAAATAAATAAATAAAATTTAAAAAAAAAACAATATTATATAAAATTACTTTCAGGCTGTGTGCATGAGGTATATGTGCAAAATAAAGGAACTTTGTTTTTAGACTTGGGCCACATCCCAAAGATAGCTCATCAGTCTCTGTACACTAACAACTGCTGAACATTTCCTTGGGTTTTTAAAATTTAGTTTAATTTTTAAGTTTTATTTTCATTTTATTTCTTTTTTGTTTACTTCCCATTAGCTTTCTGAGACAGAGTCTTACTATGTAATCTAGGCCAGCATCAATCTCATGGCAATCTTCCTGCCTCAGCCATCTCAGGGCTGGGCTTGTAGGCATGTGCCACCATGCCTAGCTTTATTTTCTTTTTTTTTTTTTTTTATAAATTTTATATATACATGAGTCCTCATTTTATTTATTTATTTATTTATTTTTGTCTTTTTGAGACAGGGTCTCACTGTGCAGTTCAGGCTGGCTTTGAGCTCACTTTTGTAGCCCAGGCTGGTCTCGAACTCACAGTGATCCTCCTGCCTCAGCCTCCCAAGTGCTGGGATTACAGGCGTGAGCCACCACGCCCGGCTTAGCTTTATTTTCCTTACTTGATGTGGGAGTCTCAATATGATGCCTAGGCTGGTCTTAAACTCTTAGACTCAGTTGATCTTCCTATCTTCACTTCTCACATTCTGGGACTATGGGTACATGCTACCATGTCTGGTTTCACTTTTTTTTTTTTTTTTTTTTTTTTTTTTTTTTT
>PVJA010037436.1:0-20410 GCA_004027025.1 Myocastor coypus | reverse complement strand
TTTTTTTTTTTTTTTTTTTTTTTTTTTTTTTTTTTTTTTTTTTTTTTTTTTTTTTTTTTTTTTTTTTTTTTTTTTTTTTTTTTTTTTTTTTTTTTTTTTTTTTTTTTTTTTTTTTTTTTTTTTTTTTTTTTTTTTTTTGTCTTTTTGAGAAAGGGTCTCGCTATGCAGTTCAGGCTGGCCTTGAGCTCACTTTTGTAGCCCAGGCTGGTCTTGAACTCGCACCGATCCTCCTGCCTCAGCCTCCCGAGTGCTGGGATTACAGGCGTGCGCCACCATGACTGGCTCGAGAAAGTTCTATTCAATATAAAGTTTATACAAAGTTTGGCAGTTTCTTAGAAATTAAGAACATACCTGCCTTAAGCCTAGTAATTCTGTTCTGAAAGATTTATCCTAAAGAGATAAAGACTTCTGTCCACAAGCTGACTTGTAAAAGAATATTCATAGCAGATTTACTCAGATAGCAGAAAAAAACGATGTCCGTCAGTAGGAAAATAAAGTAGCAAATTCATGAAATGAGTTAGCAACTATAGTACAAAGAAACAAACAATTAATGCACAAGAAGATGGATACATGTCAAAAACATGCTGAAAGAAAGCAACTGTACACAGAAAAGTACATAGAATGATCCCAGAGCTCAGTAGTTCAAGACGAGGCAAACTCATTCTACTATAAAGAATGTAAGGAGCTTTCTATGACTGATGTGGTATGATGTAGTTATGTTCTACATATTGATAAAAATTTGAGTTACAAAGGTGTCACAGCCAAACTCAGGATATGTACCCTTAATATTTTTGCAATACATTATGTATAAACTTTACCTTAAAAGACAGTGTTGAATTTGAACTTGAGGTAAAAATATGAATGCTGATGTATTTAGAGGGAAGTATCATACTGATCTATCCAGTGTTTGATGTGCATGACAAAGGTACGATAGATTCATAGATGACTGGGGGTGAATGGCTGATTAGATAGCTAATGAAATAAACAGAGTGAAGTATTAATGTAGAATCTAGGTGGTGATATATAGTTTCTAATATAAAATTCAACTTTACTGTAGAGTGAATTTTTTTAATAGTGTATTTGGAAAATCATGTTTTCAAAGAAGTCCCCTCAGAGTCTTTGACAGACTTTGTAAAACATAATAGGATGTTGCATATTTTTTCATTTTGTTTTTCTTTTTTTTTTCATTTTAAGGTGAAAAAAGATAAAAAGATAAAATAGCAATAAAACAGTTTCAAAACAAGTTAGTAGGATGGTTATAATAATTAATATCATGCATATTGTTATCTTCATAGTAGTTATTTAGAGGACAATGTGCAGGCCTAATATCTTGTATAAACAATATTAGTACGAACTTTTATGCTCAATGAAGTAAGACAATGTAGTGGTACATCTATCCTAACTCATACTAGGAGAAAATATCACACCATGTTATATAAGTATATTGTAAGTCAGAGATAGAGTATGAATCATGAAACAAAAAATATAACTAAACAAAATTCAGAAAATTAATTAAATATTAATTAATTTAAATTAAATTAAATATTTCAACATAATATTCCAAAATTTAAATGAAATTGTGAGTTTAACTTAGAGGCCAGAAGGCTGTGTATCATATGTATGAATCTGAAATCCATTCAGAGTACTCACATAGTATTTGGATAGGTTAATATATACAAAGATATCTACTAAGAAAAAGTTTCCATGGTAGTAAAGAATTACTAAGAATGAAACAACATAAATACTGGAATGGCAAATATATGATCAGAACTTCTAACAGTTTGGGGATAGGATATCACACGAAGATCTAAGATGTCATGGAGACAGACAGTGTCCATGATGCTTACTGGTGGCCAGGTGTCACTTGTGGGACTGAGCTACTGTTATTTCCTTGATATCTACCAAGTAGAACCAGGCAGATTCATGACCCGTAGGGTGCAGGAGAAGCCCATTTATAGAATATGCTGATGGACATATTCTGTGTGGTATACAAAAGAATAGTTGAAAGACTGCTTTTGTATATCTCTTTTTTTTTTTTTTTTTTTTTTTTTTTTTTTTTTTTTTTTTTTTTTTTTTTTTTTTTTTTTTTTTTTTTTTTTTTTTTTTTTTTTCCTGTGTTTAATTATTTCCCTTTTTAGTGGGTTTTTTCCATTCTCCTTCAGGGAGTTGTGGTCATTTTGATCCCTCTGTAGAGTATCTTTTAGTGAACTGTTCAGGATTGGCTTTATCATCATGAAATTCTTTAGTTGTTCTTCATCCTGGAAGTATTTCACTTCCCTGTTGAACTTGAAAGAGAGTTTTTCAGGATGTAGCAGTCTGGGCTGGATTTTGTTTTCTTGCAAGATCTGAAGTAGTTTGCTCCATGTTGTTCTTGACTTAATGGTTTGTAAAGAGAAATCCACCATTATTCTAAAGGATTTTCCTTTAAATATGATATGTTTATTTTCTCTAGAAGCTTTTAGTACACCATTCCTGTGCTGAATTTCTGCGATCTTGATTATTATATGTCTGGGTGTGGTTTAAATTGGGTTGATGTTACTTGGAGTTTTATATGCATCAGTTACTAAATATCAAATTGTTTCCCCATATTTGGGAAGCTTTCTGCTATTAATATTCTTTTTATATCGTTTGTATTGACTCCTTCTTTCTCATTGATGCCTATTAGTCTTACATTATTCATCTTGGCATCATCTTTGCAGATGTTGAATTATTTTTTCTTGCATCTTAGTTGTTATTAAGAGATCTTTTCTTACCTCTTCACTAGCTGTAATGGTGCTTTTAAGCCATGAAAGTCTATTTTGACTTTCACTGAAACAGTTTTACCAGGTTATGATTGAGGTGTTAAGTTCCTATATAGCAGTTTGAATCTGCTTCATACATTCTAGTACATTCCTATGTTGCTCATTCAAGGATTCCATCATTTTTCTAGTCTCTTCTTTTTTTTTTTTTAATCATTGTCTTTAAAAGCATTTGGTACTTCTTTTATTTTAGGTATTATTTCTTTTTTACTTCAAAAAATATTTCTGATCTGATTTCCTCTATGCCTTTTTGTAGTTGTTTCTTTATATTAGATGTTATTATTTCAGAGATTTCAGGTATGTGATTTACAATTTCTTCTATGCTATTGTCTCCTGTATTTGTTCTGGGTGGGCTCGGGGTCTGAGAGTGCATTTCACTCCTTCTCTTTGTCATTTTGTATAGCCCTGCCTTCTGACCTTTGGTGTAGAGCTTTGGTAGAGTTCTTACCATAGCACTAGGTCCAGATCTACCAAGTTGAAAGCAGTCCCAGTGGGTGTGGCTTGGGTCTGGCTGCTGAGCTACAATTCTTCCTGTTGCAGCCTTTGAATGCAAACCTGTTGTGCCCCTCTGGCAAGATATTCTGCTCCTGGATCTGCTGGGTGGGTCTTGGCTCTAGTCTCTCTGCATGGAATTTTGTGGCAGTTTTCCATACTAGGTGTGCCGGGCTGGGTTGCTGGGTTGAATGAGTTTATGACGGGCCCAGGGTGGTCTACGCCACATGCAGGGCTGGGTTGAATGTTGCATATATAATGGTCCTATTTCTATATCTATTCAGGTTAGCACAGTGTTATCTAAGGAAGAAAAAGGAGAAGGAGAAAGAGAAGAAGAAGAAGGGAAGAAGAAAAACCTCTAAGGTATGAGATCATCCCATTTTTACAAATATTGAAACCTATTTATCACCCCAAAATTTGTATTTATAGACCATCTCCAAAACACCACAGGCAAATGAAAACAGAATTCAAGTAGGGCTTGCCTACTGCTGGGGAGATGCTTAAGAAGAGGACCCCTGAGTTTAGAATTTTAGTAACTTCAGACACCTCCCTAGTCTTGCATTCACTTTGCCTACCTGCTTCCCTAACTCCAGGGTTAGCTGACATTTTTCAGTTAGAATTTTATTTCTTGAGACTTACTACTGCGAAAATGCAGAGCCACTTGGAGTGCACAGTCATGCTCAACTCAGTGGTATTTATCACATTCCCTTATGGCGAAGGTTCTGGTTGAACAGAAGAACACTTGGTGCCTCTCCTGAAAATCAGGAAAGTAACAAGAAAGAGAGAAGATTCCCACAATGGAGATTGGGAATGTGGGCATGCTTGGATTTTACCATTTTCTCCAGCTGGCTTTGATCTTAAGCATTAGAATGTTCTCCATCTCTATCATGATATCTTTATCTTAGAAAGTGTTCTAATCAAAAGCCACGTCAAATTTGCATGTCCCCAATGTTTAACTTCTTGACCAAATACAGAAAATGAATCACTTTGCAAACTACATGAAGGCCAGCTAAAGCATCCTGTGGATTGTACAATCCTCTCCCAGCCCTTGGCTGTTTGTACCTTGCATGATTTTTTCTTATCTCTTCTCTCAAATTTATACACTCACATATTTTTTGTAGGCTTGGGGGCTTTGGTTTTGCAACCTCCTATTTCAAAACAGAGTATAGTAACCCTTCATTTATTTTATGTTTTGCTCTCATGTTGAAATACATTGGAACAGACTTAACTAGGAAAATACAGAAGATCTCACTTTTTCTCATTCTCTCTTCTCTCACAAAAACCAAGTGTGGCCAGGTAACACTATTTTTAGCACAGAATGAAAAACTCTGAAGTACAGGAGAGAATTGCACTATATTTTCCTGAATCATCCAGCAAGGTATTGGCAAAGCCCAGAACTAGACTTGTATTTAAGATATCCTGCTTTGCTCTTGTTGACCAAGTTGGACTAACTCACTATACTTTCTATTTCTGAGGCTGTTTTAACAGCAACCAAAGTAAGCAAGTATATTATCTTTGTTAAGAGGTGATATGGTGTTCTCTCTAACTACACTTATCACTGAATTCAAGTGCAGGATCTTTATAAAGTCTGTACCATTTTTAAACTTAACTTCAAAA
The DNA here is from genome assembly GCA_004027025.1 of Myocastor coypus. Classification (NCBI taxonomy): domain Eukaryota; kingdom Metazoa; phylum Chordata; class Mammalia; order Rodentia; family Myocastoridae; genus Myocastor; species Myocastor coypus. Next base: position 15,503 of record PVJA010037436.1, on the reverse strand, counting down.
GCATACGAGGCAGACATGACAGTAAACTGTAAATGGAATTTAAAGGCAAATTCAATTTTCTTCTTAGAGCTGTCATGAACTTCAATTCTGTTGGCCATATTTCATTTGTCACAGGATCTGAAATGAGTATATATTGTGTGCAATTGTGTAATATAGTTGTCCTAAACTTTAATACATTTACTTTTGAGTGCCATTTAGATTGTTTCTCTAACACGCACAACCTGAGTTATTAACGTTTAAAAGTGCAGGAGGCCCCTACAAAGACTGTTTATGGCTCAAGCACAGAGCACAGGAATTCTGGTTCAATTACCTTCTTTTGCTGTGAGCCCATTCTCTTTTGTTTTAGACAGACCACGAATCAAGAGAACTTCATGTTGTTTTTCATTGGTGAATAACTGGTGCTAAAAGGTAGTATGACCTTTTAAAGCAGCTTCCTATTCAATGTCATAGATAATGACAATACCTAATTGTAATGACAAAGAGCATTGGAGAAGAGAAAGAAAATAAATCAGGCTGACCACCCTAAGCATGTATGTTACTCAGTAGCTGCCCATTTAGATTCTCTTATTTCTGTAAGATCTATGTAAGTGAACATCATTTCCTGAACACTTGCAGGTCACCAAGATACAGTCTTTTGCCAAATTCATAAAGCATTCTTAGGCTGTGTTTTAATTCACAACTATGTCAGAGATCATCTGACATGGGCTGGAGAGAGAGCTCAGCAGGCTAAGCATCTGCTTAAGTAAGCACAGGGACCTAGGGTTTGATCCCCTGCACCGCTGGCCCTTCTCCCTGCCCCCAAGGCACTCTGAGACTGGGAGTGGTGGCACACACCTGTAATCCCAGCACTGGAGAGGCTGAAAACAGGAGGATAACTATGAGTCCAAGCTGCATAGTGAGACCCTGCACCAAATACATAAAGAATAGAATAGAATAGAATAGAATAGAATAGAATAGAATAGAATAGAATAGAATAGATCATCTGGCTTATTCATGGCAAGATCTGAACCAAGAACTCTGGACTGTGCTGGGTTCTGGGATGGGGGTGGACAAATTTGTAGGCTGAAGGACAGTCCATATCTAAGTGATAGGGCAGAGAGATTCCTGAAGTTTTGAACCTGGATAGCTTAGAATATTTGAGGAGCCCACATTGAAGAAAAGGTAATAAGTTTTACTTTACACAGATTGAATTTAAACTGATAGTAAAATGTCAAATCTATTTGGCCTATATAGATCAGGATTTTTGGAATGATAATAGCTAGAAGCTTTGGGAAAAGAAATGGAATCTCATGCAATGACTGAACAAGTAAGATTTGATGTTGGTGATGATGAAATTTTTGAGCTTGATTCAGTGGTTCAAGGGCTGAGGAGCCTTGCTTGACAAATAAAAGTCGCTTAAAGTAACGGAAGACAGGGGCTGGGGAGATAGCTCCGAGGCACAAGTGCTTGCTGGGCAAGTGCAAGGTTGTGAGTTCAAACCCTGGTCCCACAAAAAAAATATATATATATATCAGAAGACATTTCCAGTGATTCTGATGAGCACCAGTGACCTTTTCATTTGGAGCAAGTCTTTATTTGTCATCTTCATTCTAGAGGTTAGGTCAAAGGTCAGTAAACCACAGCATGTGGTAAATACTGGCTCACCATTTTTTAAAAATTATATCCTGTTAGCTAAAAATGTTCCTTCATTTTCCAATGGCTGAAAAAATTTTAAAAAAATAAGATTCCATTAACATGTGAAAGTCATATGAAATTCAAAATTTACTAAGTTTTACTGGAACATTCATTCATTTACATATTGTCTATGGTTTCTTTACACTGCTACATTAGAATTCAATAGTTGCAACCAAAACCATTCAGCACAGAAAATCCAAAATATTTATTATGTAGCTCAGAATTTTTTTTTCTGATGCTATCTTAGGTCTTGAGAGTTTAGGCAACTGAATACAAGCATCTATGCATATATCCACCTATATACCCATTCACTCACCCAGTCTCCATCCATCTACCAATCCATCCATCCATCCATCCATCCATCCATCCACCCATGTAATAAGCCAGTCAGGCATCTAATATTTATCATGCATGTTCTATGTAAAGTTCTAACATGTCCCAAAGTCTAATCTTTGCTCTAATATTTGCCTTCAATACCAGTCTTATTTAGCCATGCCTACTAGGGTAGGTAGATAGATCATCCTTCCCTAGTTATCCACCAAATACTGAAGTATAAGAATTTCTCTTTCTCAGTGAAAAGCAACATACAGTTTTCTTGATTTGTGGCCTGCCTAAAATGAAAGAGAATGGGGCTCACAGGAAAAGAAGGTAATTGAACCAGAATTCCTGTGCTCTGTGCTTGAGCCATGAACAGTCTTGGTAAGGGCGTCATGCACTTTTAAACTTTAACAACTTTTTATTCTCCTACACAGAGAATCTGGCATTAAATTACAGTATTAAAGTATATCAAAGGATAGTTGAGCACTAAACTGCTGATATTCTTTTAATTTTTTTTAAATTTATGTATTTGGTACAGGGTCTCACTATGCAGCTCAGATTCGTAGTTATCTCCTGTTTTCAGCCTCCCCAGCACTGGGATTATAGGTGTGCACCACCATACCCAGACTCAGTGGCTGGCTCAGTGTGCCCAGGGGAGGTACTGGGGATTGAACCCCAGTCCCTGTGCTTGTTTAACCAGACACTCAGTCCATTGAGCTATCGCTCCAGCCAACTGTTGGTATTCTTAAATTCCTCTTCATCAGAGTTGTCTTATTCAGGCTTAAGCCCTCTGTGGGGTTAAAAGAGAAACTAGTATTTGGAGAAAGAATAGGACTAAAACTATAGCTCTAAATCCAGGGCCCTTACTAAATGGAAGAAGAGGACTGCTGAGGTTGGAAACCAAGGTGAACTTGACCAGCTACACTTGTTTGGCTGGCTAGGACTGTTTATCCTGGTAGACCAAGACTGTATTATGACTTTTATGAACCTTTGACATTTTCATTTTTATGGGCATCTTCCTCCCCTAAAAAAACCCCACAAAAATTAAAAATTTTATGACTACATTGGCATATATGCAAATATAAACCAGTGTTGAACTAGTGAGATAGCTCATCAGTCTAAAGCACCTGCTTAGGCTAGCTTAGGTAACCACAGAGGCCGTGGTTCGATCCACGGCAGCACATGCTGTGCCATCTCCACCCCCAGGGCAGGCTGAGCTGGCTATAACATGAAAGAAAGAAGGAAAGAAAGAAAGAAAGAAAGAAAGTTTAGAAAATAAAACACCTGACAACTACCTAAGAGATAATCCAGAGAATGGGAAAAAATTAAAACCAAGAACAAATATAAACCAGCATAATCTGGGCGTGGTGGTGCACGCCTGTAATTCCAGCACTTGGGAGGCTGAGGCAGTAGGATCAGTGTGAGTTTGAGACCAGCCTGGGCTACAAAAGTGAGCTCAAGGCCAGCCTGAGCTGCATAGTGAGACCTTGTCTCAAAAAGACAAAAAAATAAAATAAAATAAACCAGCATGGACTTCTTAGTAAGTTATTTTTCCTATTTCTTTAAAAAGAAATTAAAATTTACTTTTTTGTGACTCCTAAAAGTCACCTAGGCCCCTGGGCACTGTACTCACTCAGCTCACCAGCAAAGTCAGCTGATTATGAGGAGCTTACCATCCAGTCTTCCGGTAGAGAGGAACCCCTCACCTGACTGGCCTGCCAGCCAGGTGACAGGTCAGCAACGTGGATCCAAAATGTGAGAACTCTGAATAAGCCTCTCCTATGATGCCTTAATTTAAGGGGAGTTTTGCACCAGTGACCTGCATTAATATGTCCTGTTTTTACCCTAAGTATCACATAGACTGTGTTCTTCTATAGATATTTTGACATTAGAAATTTTTTGCCCCTCTAAAAATACTTTTATTTGGTAATAGAAATCATTGATGGAATTCATCTTGGGTTTCTTACTGATAAAGATGATTCTAGGCATAGCATGCTTATGCAGTTTTGGCATACTAAGCAGTGCTGAGATCTACTTTGGATCTAAGACTTCCTAACAGTTTCACAAATGAGAAACAACTCGATTCTGTATTGAGAATTATGTATGTAGACCATCATGTTGTCCAGGCAGGACAAAAGCATATGGGGCTACTCAGGTCTGTCTGGAAAACAAGTCTTTCTAGGATTCAGAGGAAAGAATAGTTGTTGCATATGCCAATCAGAAAACTTGTCCATGGGTACAAAGAGCCTATTCTTTTTTTTTTTGGGGGGGGCATACAAAAAACTGCTTTTTGGTTTTTTTTCCTTACAGTTTAGTCTTATAGTTAAGTTAAAAAGAAATCTTCTAAGATATTGTGAATGAGTTGTTCATCTTAGTGTGAATTTTTATTTTTTCAGTCCTGAGGGGAGTTATGATTGGATATATCAAAGTGCGCTATGTAGAAGCTTGAAATAGAATTACTTGAATTTTTGAACACATTTCTTTATGTCATACAACGTATGAGGTAAGAAAGTATATGTATGAATATAAATAGAAATTATTCTGTGAATGTTTGATATGCTATCAGTTTGTATCTGGTGTGAATCTTTAATTTTTACAAAAATGAACTTTACAAACAGATTTTTCCATTCCTAGATTCTCAAACTTCCATGTTCTTAAAGAATCAGGAGGCAAGCATCTTTGACTCAATCTCAGGCATGAAAAATTAGTATGGGGTTTTTAAGTTATATAAGCTAGCTGCCTTTTTATTTTTTATTTTTATTTATTTTTAGAATTTTTTATTTTATTTTTTTTTCTTGTTTCAGAACTTTTGTTTGTTTGTTTATTTATTTTTATGGCCGGCTCAGCATGCCCTGAGGGCAGGGCTGGCACAGCATGTGGTGCCAGGGATCGAACCGCGGTCCCTGCAGCTGCCTAAGCTTCCCTAAGCAGACGCTTTAGACCACTGAGTCATCCTGCCGGGCCTCAGATAGCTGCATTTTTAATGCCATAAAAATAGTGACATTCACTAGTTTAAGTGTACCTATAAAAAGCACATAGACATATTGATGTAAAATCATAGTCTCATGTTAATAAACCTCTATATGTTCGACATATATTTTCATTAATATTTAGCATAGAACAACACTATGAATACCAAAGTGCACACATTATTTTTATGATTGTGACTGGGAAATTGAAACATACAAAAAATGTAGAGTAGGTAGCTGAAAATGCTGCGCTTGCTGAACAAACACATCAGAGCAAAGAATGGAGAACCACAGCTCTCCAGGAATGACTTTAAAAAAGTATTTATTTGCCAGAAAAGTTGTGAAAGATTTAGCAGATGACAGATTGTGCACAATTACTAACACACTCTTTAAGAGATTAGCACTGAGCAACAGAAGCTATAGCTAAATTCTGAAGGGATGTAAACTTTTCATAGAGCTTAATACTATTTAGTACAATGGTGGAAGAGCATGTCAGAAATGAAAGACACACTATTAATGATATATTTTGGAAATGAATGAGTTTGTTTCATTTCATCTTATAAATATGATCACCTCAACTCCCACCTCTCTCTGATGTGAAGATTGCCTGAAGAAATTTTGTCATTATGTCCTTATTTACAAAATGAAAATTGTTTAATATAGCACTTTCCTTGCTGATTGTCATTTGAATTTATTAGTTAATGTACCTAAAAGTCTGTTTAAAAAGAAAATGCCAGGCATTAATACTAGTTATACCCTAATAACATTTTTTTCCTGATAACATTTTGACATTATTTGTAATATATAACCTTAGGTGATGGTATTGCTAGCTAAAGGACCAGAAGTTTGTTTTAATATTCTCTCCAGTAGAATGAATCCATAAAATAACATCTATATGAATTTCACTTAGAAATTAGCTAAATTTAGTCACAGAGTTTATTTGACCTGCCTGTTTTGAAAATTCTGTGTCAAGATTTTATCACATGTCGATACTACCTTTTTGGTATATTGCTCAATTCACTCTGGATTAATACTCTTTACTGCTTTCATATTATTTCTTAAAGGTAGCATGTATTGTAAATGAATGAATTATTTTTCATCACTGATGAATTATTTTTCATCAATAAAATCCTCTCTAATCACTATAGATCCTTTGTGATTCTTGCCATTATATTCTGCAGTGAAATAATCTCTAGAAGTTTCATGTGAGCAACTTTTCTTTAGTTACAGGAACAAAAGTCTATTTTGTTTAGAAATCCTCCTGCAAGCAGGTTCAGGGACCAGGAGTTTGATTCAGGGGCCTGCCCTGCTGGCCCCACCTCTGGGGCATGCTGAGAAGGCAATTGAAGCTGGACATGGAGGCATGTGCCTGTAATCCCAGCTCTTGAGAAGCTGTAAACAGGTGGATCACTACGTGTCTGATCTAGTAGCGAGACCTTGAATACCCTGTAAACCCTTCCCTTAAAAAAAAAGAAGGATATCTTAATGAAAATATTATTAACATAATGAAGATTGTATAATCCTATGTTTTCATAAATATATAAGCAAAACATGCATAAATATATCTTGCAATAACTTTTCCAAAAAATTTCTGCGTTGTTATTTATCTATTTTTTCCTTGACAAATGAAATAAGAAATGCTATAACAAATTTCTATGTTTTAAGTTTGTTAGAAAAACATGAAATCTGGGCCAGCAGTATAGCTCAGTGGACTAAGTGCTTGCTTAGGTAAGCATAGGGCCCGGGGTTTGATTCTTGTCACTGCATACCACACTGGCCCTGCTGTGATAGAGTCCAGGAGTGGTGGTGCATGCCTATAATTCCAGCATTAGGAAGGCAGAAATCAGGAGGATCACTACAAGTCTGGACTGCATAGTCAAACCCTGCACAAATAAAATAAATAATAAAACAGAATAAAATAAAATAACAATTTGAAATTAATATTTTTAATATGACTTTTATTTATTTTTATTTTTTTAATCACTTTATTTTTGTCTGGACTTAGAATTCCCAGAGAGGAGCATTAGGAGAACACAGTCCTGAGAGGTTAAAGACTATGCCTAGAGTTATAAGCTACTTGGTGAAAGTACAGGACCAGCACCGGGTGGGGGGGGGACACGGGGGGGGGGACATTCTTTGTAGGTGGAAATAAGCTGAGGTAGGCATTCCTCAGTGACAAATCTGCAAGAGCTGAATGGTCTGTTGGGAACCCTTGAAAGAGCAGGAAGTCATCCTTTCAGCAGCCACAGGGTGCATCCCAAGCCATGCATAGTCTCTTTTTCAAAAGAACTGAAGCCTATTCCCTATTCTCAAGTGACTTTGTGGCCTGTGGGTACTACACATACTTACATATGTCCCTGGAAAATCAATCGACATTGCCTTCCAGGGAGTCAGATCAAGCCATGTTCTACGGTGCCTTCGGCTAGGAGATTGTAGGGACTAGGTGAAGGGAAGTGGAAGCCAAAGTTAAGAAGGGGACAGGAAGTCTTTCTAGAAGAAGCATGAATAATACTAGTGCATGAAAAATTAAGAGGAGACACCAGTAACTTTACATAAACTGACTAGCATTCATTTACATTATAGTTATTTGCCTGTCGTCAGTGCTAAACTCTGAACCATAAGTCATTCTGTGGCAGAGATTGCTAGTTGATCACTAAAATTCACTGAGCCTCCCCTTTTGTGTTAGCACCAGACTCCCGACTTTGTGGCTGAATGAATGAACCAGCAAAAGTTTATCTCACAGACTTTTTTTGCAGCTAGAAATACAACCAAGTTCTGACAAGATGCAAATCATTTTGTTTTCATCTCCATCTTTCATCTATTGCCTGATAAGGTGTAGCCACTCATGTTTCAGCAACAAGCTTGGACTATGAGATGATTTTTTTGGAGTAGAACTCAAATGAGGAGAGAAGGGAAAAACTCTAGGATCCTCGATGATGTCTTCAAACTCCACTTATTGCACCTAGCTCTGGTCTTATTTTATGCAAGTGAATAAAACTGAGTGAGTTTAAATCCTGAAGTTAAGTTTCTGTTAATAGCAGCTGAAATAAATCCTAACCGTTACCTACTACATCTCTGTATTCCCGCCAGAAAGCATGGTGCCAAAATTGGTAATTGTTTAAAATATATGTACCTTAAATTTTGTTTAATTACTTCCACTTGCCTTACTAAAAACATTTAAAGATGGGTGCTAAAATTGCAATTGAAAATTTTGAAAATATACCATTATACAAAAGAAGGCCACAAAAGGCCAAGCCAGAAAAAAAATGTACAACAATGCAACTGTCTTCAAAGTTTAAAAATCATAGAAATTACACAGATAGAGGCAAGGGCAAATGTTACTCTTACTGAGAAAGAAAACCTGGCAACATAATTTAAAATGTATCTTCTAATATGGGTAATGTCATTACAAACGAGAAGGAATTGGCTTTAAGTATGAGCTGGCAATACATTAAAGGACAAAATTTTACTTCAAATGATAGTTAAGAACTAATTGATATGAAAATGGGGAAAACACAACTAGTGGGCAATACTTGAAGCAACACAATGAACAGTCAGAATTATAACAAAAATGAGCTAAGTTGGAGAATTATGTGCTAAATAAGTACTAGGACCTATTTTTTATTTAATTACCACTGACTTAGTAATTCTTCTGTGCCAGGCACTGTTGGAAACACTTCACAAAAAAAAAAAAAAAAAAAAAAAATCAGCTCAGTGAAGCCACACAAGCTTCTGAGGAGGTCATTGTGTTATGCCTATTTTTCAGGTGGGAATCGGCCTCTTGACTCCTCTAAATTTGCTTCACATTCTGAAATTGTGGAAAAAGGCCTCAAAGGGGGCCCAGAGGAAAATTAAAAAGCAAAATTACGGAAGAGAATTGGACCCCTAAAAAAAAGCCAGAGTTTCTGCCTGCATTAAATTTAGAGAAGATTCTAATCAATTTCACCCTCCGATGAACATAGTCAGGTGAAAAAATGAACTGCTTGATTGTGATAGCTCAAAAGGAAGGAATATTAGAGCTTCTGATCTCGATGGAAAGCCCTAGGTGTCACTTCCGTATACAGCCTTCTGAATTAAAATTATAATTCACACCGATTTACAGAAATACTGAATGCTATATCTACCTTTTTCTTGTCTTCCTGAAAACTCTTTCTTGCAGTGGAAAATTGTACTCTAATTTCACTCTCCCTTAAAGTTCCAATTCTTGACTTTGCCCTTTCTCAATGCAATGGACTAGATGGAGTTTCCAGATCAGCAGCCATCCTACACGCTACTGCTCAAACTATTTTTCCAGTGTATTTACCACTGTTTGTGGTAAATGAGCACATGAGCCCTCAAGCAGGATCCAGACCTCCCAGGGCAGGAACTACCCAGCACAGGGATGGACACATGCTTGACCCTGAAGAAAAACTTACAGAATGAAAAACAGAAGGACAAACTGATGAATTGTGTACACTATTTGTGTGGAGACTGGGTTTAGGCTGGAGAAGGCAACACAGCTTTTCTTTCTTTCTTTTTTTTTTTTTTTTGAAATTGGACCATGATGATACAAAGACAGATTCTGCTATGGAAGAAAGATATCAGAAGGGGAAGCCAAAACAAAATGTCAAAAAGAGGCAGATGGGGCGTTACTAATTATTTTCCTTTAGAGAAGTCACTTGGTGACCTTGCCATCTTTAGCTAGGATATATTGATGAGTCTATGAACTTCGTCCTCTAAAAGGTAAAGAAAACCTCCCCAGCACAATATTTGAAACAATAGGAGAACAGAGTGTGTGAAGTTTGACCTTGCTCTTCAGTTTCTTTGAGAATTTTTAGTAGCTTTCTTGTGTAGCCTTCCTCCTGTGGCTGTGACCTCTGTATACCCCAAGGTCAGGCCAGCTTTGCCTACAGCTTATGCATTAAAGCCTTCGAGTCACCCTAGAGCCCAAGCTTTAACTGGTCTCAAGAGCATGCACCCAAACCTGCATATTCTTTCATTTTTTTTTCTTTCTTTCATTTGCTCTGCAGTAGATGGGGACTCCTTTTTAAACCTAAGTTTCAAAAGACAGGAGCTAGAATTTATGCTGAAGTGCAGTAACCGGCTTTGGATCTGAGCAGTGGCCTAATGCAGGTGAAAAGCGTGTATTGATTACTTAAAGAAAGTTAAAATAAAAGCAATTTTTCTCCCCATTTTGGCACATTGCAGCTTTTGGCCTATCCACTCATAGCTAAAAAAGCATTCTTTCCTGATAATCAAGCTTCAGCTGTCTGAATTTCAGGCCGAGCCTCTCCTCCTGAGCTCTGCTGAAGAGCTGCTTTAATTAACCATTATACCACAGATGTTATTGATTTTTTTTCAAATCTGGTTGAAACATCGTTGTGCTGGATCATGGCCAAAACTAAGGCCTGAATCCATGTGTGTGTGTGGGGGTACGTGCGCACGCGTGTGTGCGCTCGCACGCACGTGTGTGTGTGGCTTTACTCCCTCTGCATACCTTATTAGCCTCTGTGTCTGTTAAGTGCAATCCTTAGTATTAACTCAGAAAATATAGAATTGATTTTTAGCTCAGTAGCCGAGATCTAAGGGCTCCTAATTTGACATCTGAAAACTTCAGTTGCTGAGGAAGTCTTTCCACTGTTACTCTACACTTCCTTCAAGTAAGCTTTTTATTCTTTAATTTAAAAAAGAAATCTCCCTTTGCTCTCTCTTTCTCTGTCTCTCTCTCTCCTTCTCTGTCACACACACACACACACACACACACACACACACACACACACACACACACACACAATGGAGGTTTTGTAGGGACTTGACCCACTTTGCATTTGGAACATGTTTGTCATGAAAGGCCGCCAGAGCCTTGTTCTTGTCCATCCTAAATGTTGACTTATGATATGGATTCCATGAAATTTCAGAATTGAAGTGTCTCAAAATTTCCGGTATTTTGGAAGGAAGATTGGGAAGAACTTGAGCAGCCTTCACTCTGAGCAAATTGCAGGATATCAGAAACAACAGGGCATCTGCATTCCTTTTACAACCCACCTTCCTGTGATGACAAACTCAAGGACCAAACAGTCACAGTAGGTTCCTAAATTCTAATAAGGTTTCTGTGAGTTTAGTGATATGTTCTTTCAATGTAATTTGAAGCTTTTAAAATACTGTAATGGCAGCTCTTGACCTTTAAAAAAATCACATGGAGCAAGAGGTGGTGAAAAATGTTTACTTACTCTGCACCAGTGCTAAACTCCCAGACCTTCCTAGAACCGGTAGTTCTTCTATACTTGGGAACTCACGCATGTCACCCCCATTCTTCTTACACGAACCAGACAGGCCCACTTGAGCTGAAGAAACAATGGCCTGTAGTGGGTCCTACGCCTCACTGCGAAATAACAATGTGGGCCTCTTGATGAATTCTGGCGTCGCGAGTGGGATCTTGCAGTTCAACATGTCTGCTGAACAAGAAGTTGGAAAAAGAAAAGATCACCTTGTAAACAATTAATTAATGTTTGTCATGAATTATCATTTTTACTTCCTTCTCAAGAGGCTCAAAGGGAATAAAAAGGCATTTTTGCAGGTGGTGGCATTCAAACTAAGGGCAATCAAAGGTTTGAGAGCTGAGGCACAGCACTCGGAGTCTCTGAGAGTGAATGGTGCTAGGATTAGAGCACAGCAGGGGGTTGAGGGCTTCAGGTGTGAAGCTTAATGTTTGTGATCAGCAAAAAAGTCTTGAATTTATCTAAACTGCTCTTCTGCTAACAGTACTTCTAGCACATAAATGTTCTGAAACTGACAAGTGTTCTCATTGCTCTTCTAATGCAAACATGATCTGCATTTGAAAGATGCATCCCTTTTGCCTAATTTAGAAGGTGCTGCACAAAGAACGTTCGATGATGACCCCACAAAGAGATTGCGCCCACACTCACAGGCACACTGCCGACCTGCGTGCCGAATGTGTGTGTACACACATGCAAACTCCTGTACTTGCTTGGAGTTCTTCAAAGCTCCAGGTAAGGATCTGTAAAATCGTTTTTCTCTAGATTTCTGAGCCAGATGTTGAGAACTAGGTGACTCAGTACCCATCTGACCACTGAGTTTCTTTGATATTTCAGAAATGACTCCTTCTCACTTGGCTTGGAAAATTGCCTAGAATTTATTATGTAGCACTTAATGTGCAGGGTACCCCTGTCCTCACCCCCAACAGTAGCAAAATATTGAAGGGTAGCCAATATATAAAAAAAATTAACATGTATGCAACACAATACTAAAATTTTCTCAAGAATTATAAGTAGTGTTTGGGACCCCTAGCAGACATTGCTGGTGTGTTTATGACTTCCAGTGTCCAGTAAATGTATCTGACCATCCCATGGACTCACTCCATGAGTCCTCTGCATAATCTGATGATTGCTAAATATTCCTTTTCTCTGTGTATCATAGGCAGATGCCACCCACTAACTCGGTGCTAACAAGAAAACACTAAGGTAAAGTTGAATGAGACATCACTTGGTGAGAAATGAGTCATTAGCAGAACTTGGGGCTTCCAAGGTGGATTTGTGACTTCGGAATTAACTTCCAGTCTAACCTTCCACCATTCTCGTGTCTCCAATGGTACTGGCTCACTTTCTTTCTTTTTGGTATTTGTATTTCCTCTTCCTTTGAGTGTTCACTGACCACTCAGTAGAAATGGCCTTAAGGGCAGGGGAGATAGCTCAGTAGAGTAAGTGCCTGCCTCTTAAGTGCAGGGTCCTGAGTTCAAAGAAAGAAAGAAAGAGAGAAAGAGAGAAAAGGAAAGAAGTGGCCCTAAAACATCAAGCTTGGAGGTCTTCAGGCGTCCAAAATGACACAGACACACTTTTGAACCTTTGCCTTGTCTGCTCTGCAGTGAACAGAATTGAATGCCACTCAGAGGCTGTGGCCACCACTGAGAGTGTGTCATGGAGTTTCCCTGGAATCCAAGTGCATAGGAAAAAACCTGTGGCTTTAAACTTGGGGAAGATCCCAGAAACTATAGAAGAGATTGGACAGAAAAGTCTAAAATATAACACCAGGCCTAGAACCTAACAGGAGTCTTAAATGAAGAGGCCTGGGGGTAAAGAGGGGCCTGGGGGGAAAGAGCACAATCTCTGAGGCAAGTGGGGGAGAAGCTGTGCCTTTCACAGAACTGTTTTGAAATTTCTAGTTAACTTCCAAAGAGTGGATAGTGACTTACATGAAAGGTAAGTTAATCTTCCAAAACTAAATTTCTTCAAACTGAGAGGCCTAGTCAGTCTGTTCCTCCATTTTTGAAGATATTAAAATCTTAATACTAATGTCTATAAAAAATGAGAAGTAAACAGCAATGCTTGTGATTAAACTGGAAAAGAACAGAGTCCATGACCCTCAGGATCTACAGGAGCATTTCAGACCTGTGATAGGGTTGTTTCTAAGATCCTATACCTTCATCTGTCTTTCTGTGGACTACCCTGGCTATATTGGCTCTCTGCACCTCCTTACTCTTCTGCCCCTTGATGACCAACGTTGTGCATGCGACATTATCTCTGCTTGGTGCCAGGCTCCATGCCATGTATTGCTGTTCATTCTCATTAACTGCTGCAGACACTGGCAGTTGAGATGGCACTAACTAGAGATTGAGGGGAAGAGTGAAAAATTCGAAGTCTGTGTTGTTTTCATTGCTGTGGGATTCACCGGTCTAGGTCTAACAAAAATATTTTACCATAGAATGAGTTTTTACATAATCAGGAACATTTAGCTTTAAAATAAATGACACTGATTAATCCAACTACAACAATTACCAATGTACAAAGAAAGTAACAGTGAGATGCCCTCCCCTGGCCAGAAAAGATATACCTGTATCTGAAAAATACAGTAGATGGCAACTCGTTTTCATATTCTTTCTGCAGTGTAAACAATTAATTTCCTCAACAAATGTGTTCAGCTGCAAGTTGCATTAACCTAAACCAACAAAGATGAGTTTTAAGGAGTATTACTAGGAATCTCTTTTCTTCTTCCTATAGCAGAAAACCCTCCCCCCCATAAAGTCACACTAAACGTGGCTAATGAATGCTCCTCACAACCACCCAAGAATGAGTTGATGATGAAAGAATTAAAATTTTTTACCACTTGAACAGCTCTCTTGGTTGAATCTGTCTTTTCCAGAGGGATTGACCTTTCTAAGGACTTGCGTCTGCGCGAGAGGTCCCACCCACCCCGTTACTATTTTAAGGGGATCTATGAAAGGCTCCTTATTCTACTTCCCTGCCCCCACCCCATTATGCCACCACTGTGTGCTAGTGCTTGAAATTAATCAAGGGCCCCTTCTGGGAAAGGGATTCCTCTCCGAGAGAAACGGAACTGGACACTTCTCTGCCTTCCTGCCTCCCTTCGCCCTGCCTGCCCCTGCTCCCCAGTGCTCCCCAGACAAAGCCCCTGGACTCCCAGGGAAGCAGCCAGGAGCCTCTGATCCGCCCTTGCCAGACAGCTGCTGTTTGAACCCAGTTCTGACCGTAAAATCAAAAGTGGGTCCGAGGGAAGCGGTAAACACTGTGCAATGAGCCTTTCGAAGGCAGCTGATGCCTCATTTGGGGTGACATGTTGTGGCTGATGAGTGTGGATGATGTGGGGTTTTCGATAAGTGCCTCATCAGTATCCTCATCATGCTCGTGTTGCTCTGCCGCGGCGTGTGCCCTGACTTGATTGTAATTGCCCGAATCTGCTCCCGCTGCTCAGGCGCGCACAGTAATATGCAATAAAACAGCAAGAAGTGAATGTTAACCATCTGAGTTCTGACACGGCGGCTTTGCAGTTCAAGATCTCCATTAAGGACCAGGAAGGGGAAGGAGGAAAAAAAAACCCGTAAGAAAAAAAGAATTCGCAAAATTCCCAGGGTCTGCTTCTGAGATCAAAGGGAAAGTGTAGAAATGAAGAAACTGCTTAGTCTTAGATCGTCACAGGTACCGACTAAGAGGTAGTCTGCTGGTCTTTAGGTGTAATTAATATTCCCCCATCCCAGAGGTCCCTGTGTTTGCTCATTAGCTCTAGCAAGGCTCTGCTGTCACCTTTGCCCAGGTGTGCCTAGTGGTCATCTTCTTCAGGGTAGGCTGGGCCACTCAGTTTGTCAGTGCCTTTAGCACCCAGTGCGTTATCTCAGGTACAGAACTGATAAGGTCCCATTTTGCAGAGAACTCCAAGAGGCAGATACCTGAAGCATTGCTTAATCACATCACTCACTGCTGACTGGCTCAGTTTTCAACTTCAGTAACATCTACAGGGTGACATGAATTATCTATTCTGTCATTTCTACACCCCTCAGTTCTGTACTGTGACATGAAGCCTGATGGTACCAGGACCACCAGATTCTGGGGAAGGAGGTAGCCCCCAAGGCTGAGCATTTCATTTTTAACTATAAGAACAGAGAGCCTTTCTGGGAAAGGAGATGTTAGCTGGGTGGGCACAGAGCAACCACCTCTTTCTCAGGTGAAACACTCTAAGTGAGGGGAGAGGGGGAAAATTTATAGTTTATTTTTAAAGAAATAAGGCATTTTTCTTAAGATAGATTTTGCACAG
>PVJA010037435.1:5237-20497 GCA_004027025.1 Myocastor coypus | reverse complement strand
AAAAAAAAAAAAAAAAAAAAAAAAAAAAAAAAAAAAAAAAAAAAAAAAAAAAAAAAGAAAAGAAAGAAAGAAAGAAATTACTTTTAAATAAGCTCAATTAAATTATACAAGTATAATTCACACTATTTTTATATTTTTATTAGATAATTACCAGTAGAAATATATTTGCATCATATCTGAGTTTGAGTAAGTAAATAAAGCAACTGTGAGCAAAACAACGCAGAAGTTACAGTACCCCTTGATTGTTTCTTAGATTATGTTTTCATCCTCTCTTTAACTAAAGCTCTTTATTTCTTTAAAACAAGTCCATAAATAGACATAAATATAAGCATCTTTGTTAATTTTTTAAATACAAATTGTTGTAACAATGTCGCTATCAGTTTAAAAACTAATGACCTAATTATGATAAAAGTTACATAAAAACCTCCAAAAATAATTGTACAAATATATTGGGACATATATGCCACCTTTTAAACTACTAGACAATATTGAAGAACGAGAGTTGTTTTTTTGTTTTTTGTTTTTTTTTCAGTTTTGATTCTGCAAGAGATGTATTGTAACTTAGTGATAGAATGCTTATCTATCCCAAGCTGGGCACTTGGGAGGCTGATACAGAAGGATCAGTGTGAGTTCAGGACCAGCCTGGGCTACAAAAGTGTTGTCAAGTTTATCCTCGTGACAACATCGTACTTTGTCATTTAGCCTTCATCCTAAAATTCACTTCACACACTGAGTTAGCTTAGAACTTCTGTCCATCACTAAGTTCACTGTTTAAGACAAATCAATGAATTTATTATGTTTTACAATAGAATATTGGCCCTGCTGCTGCTCCTCCCGTTTTGCTCTTTCTGTCTTGCTGTGCTCCACTGCCAGGAGCTGCTGCCCTCTACCACATGATACCCTGCCTTGGATCCAGCTGGTTATGGCCTGAAACCTCCACAGACTGTGAGCTCAACAAACCCTTCCGTAAAATAAGTGAAATAAATAGAATATTATGAACAAGTGTTTCATTCACTAGGTGCAGTAGGTTTGTTTTACTGTTTCCTTCTTTTAAATACACAGTGCGGTTAGTCACCTATAACAACTCACATTAAGATTTTTATTTTTTTTTAATTTGTTTTTTTGATACAGAGTCTCACTAGAAAGCTCAGACTCAGAGGGATCCTCCAGCTTGAGCTGCCATAGCAAGATCCTGTCTCAAAAAAAAAAAAAAGAATGCTTGCTATCACATGTTAAGTCTTTGAATTCCATTCCACATATCACAAAAATGAAAATAAATTAAAATCACTATATTGTATACTAATATTTATAATTAATAACTTACTTATTGACTCATTACAATATTCAATCAGAAATATTTAGTCTGCTATAACAGAGGAAGTTCACATTCACTATATGAAAAGATATTTCTCTTATTATTTTATGTTATATAAAAATTATAATTGTTATATTATTAAAGTTGTTTATGCTTTGGAGGACCTGCATTATAACAGTGCAATTTAATCTTAGGAAGAGTTCTATACTTTGCTTTCTACCTTGCCTTTGAACTCAGCTATTTGTCTTTATATCTCACATTAACAGATACTTCTCCTTTATATTGTCCTCGTATAGCAGCCTTCTAGGGTCCAAACTAATTTGATTGTGTTAGTTGCACTTAAGATGATTCGTTAAACTACCAAAATTATCTTTAAATTATGCCACAGGGTACATGTATGAGTGTACAGTCACCCTGTGCAAGGTCATATGAGATCATTTATTTCCTCTCCCAAAATGAGCTTCTCTTCTGATGACGCACGCTGATTTGGCACCCAGAAGTGCAAGGCATCGTAGCTCCAGGTAATAATTTTAAAATTCCTATCTGGTTATTAATTGTAGATTCTATTGTTGCAGGCAGCTGAGTTAGTTAGAAATATTATAGGCATTCAGACTGGGCTAGGCCCTTGAAAGAGAAAACACAGAAGACAAGATACTTTGCCACTGTGGGAGCGACCAGTGCTTCAGCTGCGTGCCAGGCCAAAAGACTGAAGATTAATCAAATGCGGACCTCCCCAAAGATTAGCATCAGGGATTGATATGCTAAGTAGGCATCAATCACCTTGAAAGAGCCCAAATGAGTCACTAACCCAACCCCCAATAGGAAGAGACCCTGTCCTGTGTTCATGTCAGCTTGCTACTTTTGGTGCCTGAGTTAGTTTTACCTGAGCAATGATGCTTGTAATCTTATTGGTTGATCATACTTTTAGACCACCTCATGTCCATCTAAGTGAATTCCTGTGTTCTCTGCCACCTTAGACCCACCTCACTGCATGAATTTCCTTTATAAAAGTCCCTGGAAGAAACAGTTTCCTGGGGACAACCCACTCGGGCCCCCCTTCTATTCCTCTCTCAGACAGAAGGTTTCTTTCCCCCAAAGAAACACGTTCTGCTCATAACCTTCATTTGTTCCTAAAATGCATTCTTTGGCTTTAGAGAACATGAACTCGTCCAATGGCAGGTGGGGAGCTCAGTCTTCCATATATCATTTGGAAGTCATCCACCTGACCTCATTTTTTGTACACTATATCACTATCGTCCTGTAAGAATCTTTAGCTTATTTTCTCCCAAGTATTAATTTTCATTTCCATTTATTGATGTCACTTTGCTCTCTCATCTGTGAATGAAGCAACTTATGTCTCACTTTTCTTAATGGTGGGGTGATAGTCCCTGGCACACGACTTAGTCAATATGTCTTGTTTCAACATTTCTTTCCCTGCTCCGAGGTGATGAGTCTATTATGCAGTGAGTAAAATTTAAAATGTGGAGATAATAGAGAAGACCTCATTGGCTTTCCAGTGTTTCTTTAGGGGCAGTCTTTTATATTATTTAGCATATTTTCCACCTTGTAACTTGCCTTTAAAAGCAGCAATATTGCTCCCTTACTAGTACTGCGTAAGACAAAACAAATATTTGAAAAACAAATTACTTTTTCCAAAAGTAGAAATCCCTGGAGGCTGGAAGTCCAAGGTCAGGATACTGGGGACTAACTTCTGCTAGGGCCTCTCTCACTGACTTAGAATGTAACCTCTTTTGTTTCGTGCATGACCATTTCTGTTATGGGGCACCTCAGTCAGTGTTCTCTCCTCTTCTTAAAATGATAGAGTCTCATTTACTTAGGCCCTGCCCCTCTATCTTCATTTAATATTGGTTACCTCTGAGGACTCCATCTCTAAATGCAGCTATTTTGGAGGTAATTCAACAAATGAGTTTTAGAAAGACATGAAGCAATCCATAACACTAGGATTTACCTTCTTAAGTAAGTCCGGGGATTCCTTCAATGCCTGGCACCACATACCCCATTGGCCCCACCCTGCGGGTGCTGAGTCCTCCACCAAGACCTGGTGTGATGGTACAGGCTGGTAATCCCAGAGCTGGGGAGGCTGAATACAGGAGGATCACTATGCGTCTGAGCTGGGTGTACCAAATACATAAAACAAACTAGAAAATAAAAGTTTTCATAGATGGTAAGTGCAGATTTCAGCCATATCACTGAGTGGCAATGACTCATATTTCCAAAATATGTCACCATGTAGTGAAAACATGTCTGTTGTGTATCTTCAGGGGGCGTCATCCACATTATTAATATACCGGAGGCCACATTTGGTGTTCTGATGAGGGTTTTTTTTTTTTTTTTCAACTGGATATGTTATCAGAGCGAGACAGCATAAGCCCAGAGCTGCTGTTCTGGCTCACACATCCCCTGTGTCTCCCTTGCTGGTGTCTTTCTGAACACATGCAATATGAACCTTGGGTAAAACATAAATTGATATTGGCCTAGATAGTGGGAAAAGTCCCAGGATTTCCTTTTAAAATTATTTGTAATGTGATTTTGTAGTGAAATCTTACATATTTCGTAACCACAGAAGCCTTCTTAACCGTAGGATCTTTGCCTCCAAAGTCATTTCAAATTCTGCATACAGACTCAGCTCAGTCTGCAAACCCACCCCAAAACAAGTGTTTACAGCAGAAACACATCCCCTGAGGTTCTTCCATGGATCATCAGGCAACAGAGCCGGCAAATTTCTCTCAACTGATTGGCCTACGCTGCCTCTCCTCACTATTAGTGAATACAACACATCAGGGGAAATGACTCTTTTCCCCCTTGTGTTAGATCGCCCTGAGGTCTCTTGCAGCTTACCCAGTTACCTACTCACCATCATTTCCTTCCTCTTCTCTTTCTGCTTGTTTTGTATGTGAGTATTTTTATTTATTTAATTATGTGATGCAGGGTCTCGCAGCTGGGGCTTGTAGTGACTCTCCTATCTCAGCGTCCCCAGTGCTGGGATTACAGGATGCATTTTCAGGCCTGCACATGGCACCAAGGTTCCTGGGACATCACGGCGTGTGGTATCTGGGTGTTTGTGCTTGCCAGGCAGGTGCTTAGATCACCAAAACCTCACCTATGTGCTCATGTTCCACTGCCAGAAGCATAAAAGGTGCACTTAATATAATAAAAAATTGAATGAATTTTCATGATGAAAAATTTGTTTCTTGAGTCACCAAAGTATAAAGGACATACCTGAGCTTTGTACTTAATTTGAAAGTGGTGAACAGTTCATTTTCAAAATGCATAAGGAGAGTTGTGAACTTCCAAACAATTTCCATAAAGTAAACTAGTTTCAGCCTCAAAGATATAATCTTTCAATTTCAAAAACAATTTCCTTATGAAAGCATTCTTCTATTTTCTTGCTTGTTACAAATAATCAAATCATCAATATTTGCCTCTCAGGCTCAAGTAATAAAGATGAGTCAATGAAAGAAGACAAAGCAGTGTGTTCAAAATCTATTTTACGTAGAGAGTTCAAATCTAAGAAATACCTCTTGTCAGAAAGAGGTGAAGCTGACACTGAAAACCAGTAGGCAAACTGTGAGCTGTGTAACTATCATGGGCCTGACCAAGATCCTCAGCCCACCACATGAGGGTATTGAGAAAAGATAAAAAAGAAATTTAGAAATGCAGGAGCAGGGAGCTGGGAGGTCAGTGCCTCAGGATAAGTTAACCCAGGTGCTTACCGCAATCAGGGGGACTGCCCCATGACTCAGGGCTGTGGTGATTTTATGCCCAGGAGGCTCTTACCTTGATGAAGGCAGTCAGGAAAGACAGCAGGTCAAGAAAGTGTTGGCCCTTCCCCCTGGTGAAACTACTTTTTGAATTACTACTAGGGTCTCAGGGAACCAGGACATCATTATCTGATGTAATCTTACCCTGTAGGTCACAGCGGGACCACTGAGGCCTTGCTTGTGCACTAACACTTGTATTTCTACGTACAACAGCCTGCTTGCAAGGAAGAATAACCGGCCTTATATAAACTCTAATGAGATTTAATTGTGAAATGATTTTCCCCAAAAATATGTATCAAGTGGCCCTCACAACATGTAATTCCCTCAGTGTTGCCCCCCAAGAATATGGGAGTGAATCTTTAATGAATTAGTGGGAAACCAAGCAAGAAGCCAGATCCTCTTGGAAAGGTTGGAATAGAATGAAAACGTCTCAGTGCCATTACAAGACCTGAGCAGGCTAAGTTGTTCCATTTATATGTGTTTCTGATAGTGACCTGGACCAAAAACCTTAGGAAATATTATGGAAGGCAAGCAGCGATAGGAATTTGAGGACTCACTTTGCAAAAAGACAAGAAGCTTAGCTTAGTCTTCAGGGTTTCCAGAAGCTAGGGGAGTATCTTCATGGGGCAAACAAAGAAAATAATTAGGGGTGGATGAAAGCCAATCAGCATGAATGGAAAGTCACACAGCATCTGCTTTGGGTAGGCTAATAAGATGATTGATCCATTTATGCAGTAAAATTAATCTACAGTCTTTATATGTCATTAATTGATGGGTTTCTGCCAGACAAATCTGTGCCAGGGTCCATATGGCAAGGGATCCAACCTTGCATTGGGGCCTCAAAACACAACGTTTCACTCCCAGATCTACTTCAGTCCCAAAATTTACGCCGTTGCCTCCTTTCTGCGCCTGCGCCAATGACTTCCATTCTTCTTCCTCCTGGAGGATTTGCGAGCTGCTGTGAACTCTACCTGCAGTTCACCCTCCTGGGAGGGTCAGTGCAGCTCCTGCAGCCCTCCAGCACCAACAATAAAGACACCCACAATTTAAGTGTCTCTAAATGCCTCTGTCAGTGTCCCTCCACAACTCCACCAACCTTACGTTATTTCTCTAGATTCTTCACTGGACGCTGAAAAACCTATTAAGTATTTGACCTTGACCTGGAAAACCACTCTGTTTTCATTATTTACCTACTTAACAATTTCCTTCCTTCCTTCCTTCCTTCCTTCCTTCCTTCCTTCCTTCCTTCCTTCCTTCCTTCTCTTTTCTTTTTCTACTCAAAATTTTCTAGAGCCGTGGTAATATTTACAGTATGAAGATATCAGCTATAATCCAGTCTTTCAGGGTTCCTAACCTATACTCTTAATGTAGCTCTTGCAGTATTTTCTCCTGAGATTCTACCATTAGTGCAGGGTTATCCCACTATCAAATTTAGCTGAACTCTTTATCACACCATCAAATTGCTCTGTTGAATTTCTAGTCTCCAATTCCTTAAAATAGGAATATACTTAAAAATAGTATTACTAAAGAGGAAATTAAAGTAAGCTGTGATCAGAGCAATAGGCTAAGGCCTATTTGGAAGCACCGATGTGCTTTCCACCACTTCCTAATGAAGTGGTAATTCATTAGGCAATTACTAATGTCTAGGGCAATCTACCTTAAAAAGAAAAAAATTATATATACATATAACTGGGCTTGTATTTCTAAAGGTCTAGTCCCTTTAGAATGACTGAGTGGCTCCTGGGTCTCTGGTTAAGAATTGAATCCTACAGGAGTACCTGGTGTAGCAAACTGCTCAGCACATCAGCCAGGAGTCAGAGGGAGAAGGGGTAAGTCGGGGCTCCTCAGTCCCTTTTGAAGGCACACGCACACTTCTGTGACCTCAGCACTTGCCTCAGTGACCCACTTTCTAAAAGTTCTTGTACATTTGAATGCACAGCATGCCCTCGAGAGCAAGACTTCTCCCAGCGTGCAGACCTGTGGGGAACATTCAACCTCTGACCCCTACTCTGCTCCCTAGCAAACTAAGGCACAGCACTCCATTTACCAAAAGCTTTAAAATGTTTAAAACATTTTTAAAAGTTTTGCAAAATATTGAGAAATTAATATCTTCTAGGTGGCTCCCTTCTAATAGATATGCATAAAAAGCCTCAAGGAGATTAGCATTATCCAGTTTAAAGGTATTAGTATTTTGCCCTGTATATGAGGGCTTAACAATAGCTGAATCATTTCAGATTTTATTCATGTCAGTGTAGGTTTTTTACAGTTTTACCCAGTCCAGCTCAATTTCTCTTATTTTCCATGGCGCTGATTTCTGAACTTTGTTTCACTGTTGTGTTCTCTGTTCTAAAATTTCTACATTGCTTTTATAAGACTACCCCAAAATTTACAGTAAGTTAAATACAATGGAAAGAGTACAGACTACAATATGAATACTGAATTTGTCACTCAGTAATTCTGTGACATGAGCCTGCTTCAACCCCATGGGCCTCCTTCCTTCCTCTGAAAAATTTGTTCACCTAGTGAGAGCTCTCTGACGTGCTCCAGGAAGTCTGGGTGGTGTCCCATCCAGGACACCTCAGTATGAAGTCTATGGCCCCCTCCACAAACTTTCCATTCTTGAATGCTTCCATATAAACAGAACTTTAAAGTTTGTTTTAAAATAATCTAAGCATGATAAGTCATGACAATTTAATGCTCATCCTTTGCAGAGTTATATCATCCACAGCCGAGTGAATCGTTACTGGGCTCAGTAGCATCAGCTAAGAATTGTTTTCTCATTAGAGGATGCTAAACAGGTAATCAATTGTAACATTACTGAGAGCAGGAGTTGTTGCTAACGTCAACTGACAGGCGACATAAGCCAAAGTAAAAAATTATTACTAACAAATTCTACCCTTCATTACCACTTCATTTTTTTAATTCATTCACTCAATAAGTAGCTAATGGATGACTAATGCATATCTAGTGCAGAGAATACGCAACAGTTACGAAGATAAATCACACAATAAAGTATGTATCAACATGATTAATATAAGAGCTGGCCAGATAGCTCAGCAGATTAAAACACCGATTTAGGCATAGTGCAGGGAACAGGATCGATCCCCAGGTGCCATGCTTGCCTTGTCCCCGGGGTGGGCTGAAAGGGTGATTGAGACTGGGCATGGTGAGGCACACCTGTAATTCCAGAGCTTGGGAGGCTGAAAACAGGGGGATCACAACACGTCCGATCTGTGCGGTGACAGCCTATACTAAATACAAAGAATAAATACATACGATTAATATAGAATTAAAAATGAAATATTTTATATTAGAATTACACAGAAAGTCCTCAGACAAGCTTAAGATAGAACAGTTTATTTATTTATTTATTTATTTATTTATTTATTTATTTATTTGGTATTTAATACAGGGACTGTAGGGTCTCACTGTGCAGCCTGGACTTGAGGTGTTCCTCCTGTTTTCAACCTCCCAGGCACTGGGATTATAAGCGTGCTGCCAGGCCCAAACTCAATTACCACTTCAGCATGCCCCAGAAGTGGGGCAGGCAGGGCACACCGGGTACTTAGCCCTGGTTGCTGCACCTGCCTGAGCCGGTGTTTTAGACTGCTGAGCTATCTCTCCAGCCTGATTTTTTTTCTAATGATTTGTTTGGGAAAGGCAAACTAGAAGCTATGTAATTTAACCAGAATCCTAAAGGCTGGGTGCTGTTTGTGCTATAAGGAAACAGGAGTGTGGAGAAAAGAAAAGTATGTTTACAGTAGAGATGAAGAACCACTGGTCACACGTACAGAAGCTCAGCAGTGCTGTTTAGCAGTAATGTAGCTTCTCTGACTGGACATAAACTGGGAAATCATTTGGGGTCTTTTCAGTGTTGTCTCATGACTTAACATTCATTCTGAATTATAGCAGAGATTAGTTATAGATTTTTGAGTAATGAGAACTACACAGCCAACGCTGAGTAACATCTTTTCATTTCTTTTTCAACTACTGGGGTCTGGACCTAAGGCCTTCACACTCAGTACATATTTGGCCCTTTTTATTTGTTTTCTAAAGAAATAAATGAGAGAGGGCTTCTCCAAATTCTCCAGGCTGGGCTTGAATTTGAGACCCTTCTGCTCCAGCCTCTCACAGTGCTGGGATTTCAGTGTGCACCGCCACACCTAGGTTGCATTACCTTTCTTTAAGTAACCGTTCTTCCCTGGGAATGCTTTCACACATCTGCCATCCCCTCACTCTAGAAGGCTGAAGGATCCCAAGTTCAGCCCAGCTGGACAACTTAGCACCTCAGTGAGACTCTGCCTCAAAAATAAGCTAGAAAGGGCTCAGTATGGCCAAGTGTGAAGGCTCTGGGTTCATATCCAAGTGTTAAGAAGAAAAACAAAAACAAAAATTAGCTTTTGTTCTGAAATCCACCCAAGCAAGGGCTAACGCTGGTCTCACGCTTTAATTATAAATCAACATTTCTTTTATTTTTTTTTTATTTTTATTTATTTTTTTTTTTCTTGTTTCAGAACTTTTGTTTGTTTGCTTATTTATTTTTATGGCTGGCTCAGCCTGCCCTGAGGGCAGGGCTGGCACAGCATGTGGTGCCGGGGATCAAACCAAGGTCCCTGCAGCGGCCCAAGCTTTTCTTAGCAGGCACTTTTTGACCACTGAGCCATCCTTCCGGGCCCCATAAATCAATATTTCTAAGAGCTCTTTATCTAATTTTGACAAATGCAAGTTACTTAAAATGTCTGTGAACCAGGAGCTTCAATCTTTTACATATAGATACCCTTTAGGAATTTTAGGAACCAGTTATAACCCAGAAAACATCAGAGGTACATATATAGGCCCATAGGCATTACTATGTGGGTACACATACACAGTTCTTTAATTTTTTCTCTTGTTACGAGTTATCTATTTGGTTATAGAGAAAAGTTCAGCACTTAAGAGATAAAATTTCGTGAAAAGTACATGAAATTATAAAACAACATATAAGTGTTATTATGTTACACTACTTCTGTCACGTCTCTGCTGCGATGACAGAATACAGCTACAGGTTAGTAAAATCACTGCTCACACTGTATTTTATTTAGAAATTTTTACTGACGTAAACTAATAAAGCACATCTTTCTTTGGCACTTGATCTATTAATTTCAGTTTAATTTTCATTTCTTTCAAAACCATGATTGACCATGAAGCCACAGTATAGGTGAACTCTCAGATGTGTCCGACCTCAGAGTGCCACCCAGTGTGGCATCTGTCATGAAAACACAGCTTGATCTAAAAACACTGGAAACCAAATATACCTCAGTTAAAACCTAGAAAACTATGCTTGCATTTCAGTTATGAAATGAAACAGAAATTGAATAGACTTCCATATAACCTCATGTCCCAGAAATAAACAGGCCTATAGCTTGCTGCTCGGAATGCGAAAAGTCAGTACCCAAAATCAATAGCATCGCCTTCACGAGAGATGCTTTAATGTTCTAATGTATTAGAGATGTTCTCTGAAGAGGCAGGAAAAAGGTTATCACACTTCAACATGAAACCCGAATCTCTGCAGCAAAAACTTCCTTTCCTTAGGTGAACAAAACACCATTAAAATGAGATCTTTTAAAAATTCTTAAAAAATACTATAAATTGTTTCTTAGAAGCCACTAAAATATTTAACTGGCAGGAAATTTGTCTTCTTCTGTTCAGAAAGAAAACGTCTAATATGCTTGATAACATTTTTGTTCTTTGAGCAAAGGCAAACATATAAGTGAGCCGTCATTCCTAGAATAGTTGTCAAATCTCAACCAGAGATGGCTGAAGCAGGCTGAAATTGTGTCTGTGTTATGTTCACTTCAGCAGGGTTCCGGATACCTACTCCCTGAAAGGGTCAGGCAGAATTAAAAGCCAAAGGTGGAGCTGCATCTTAACTGTGGCAGAAAAGTTTTTTAAGCCCTGAATAAATATTTCTGGAAGTGGTTGAATGAACTTCTAACAGATGTTTGACTATCTTTCAAACAAACAAGTAAGTCTACATCAAAGTAATTTGACAAGAGGCAATTCACTCAGGAGTCCTCATTGGATGAAAATAATTTGGACGTAGAGTGAAGCTAATTTTTGTCTACTAAATCTCTGCTTCTGAGAATAGTATGTTAAAATTTCATATTATTATATTTCATTGATCTGTTTCTTCTATGGCTCTACAAAAAGAAATGTAATGTATTCTATCCATAATGCAGTGTAAAATTTTCTCACCACGTATATGATGAAAATAATTTTTCTGTCTATTGCTCTACTCATAAGACAAAATTTATCTCCTGTAGTTTCATTTTCTTTCCTTTTAAAATTTTATTTTAAAAGCAAAAATAAAACAAATGTTCTAAACAAGATAATAGAAGAGCAACAAGGGTCAATACATTGTATGCTGTCTTTATTTTTATTTTATTTTTATTTTTTTGTCTTTTTGAGACAGGGTCTCATTATGCAGCTCAGGCTGGCCTTGAGCTCACTTTTGTAGCCCAGGCTTGTCTCGAACGCGCACTGATCCTCCTGCCTCAGCCTCCCAAGCGCTGGGATTACAGATTTGCAAGACCACACCCGGCTTGTATGATGTCTTTAAATTATTGCTGTTACTATTATTTTGCTCCTTGCTTTTCTCTTTCTTCCTTTTCTCCTTTTCTCCACTGAAGTTTCTCTTGCCTTTTGAGTTGCTTCTTCCCATTTTACAATATCTATTGTGCATTTTAGGTCTTACTCTGTGAGCTTCTTGTATCAGAGAGATTATATAATGTTTACACGTGTGAGTATGAATTTTTTTTTTCCACTGATGAGTATGGTCTCAAGTTGCAACTATTTACTGCTCAAATTCTCAATTTTATCCTTTATG
Source organism: Myocastor coypus (assembly GCA_004027025.1). NCBI lineage: Eukaryota > Metazoa > Chordata > Mammalia > Rodentia > Myocastoridae > Myocastor > Myocastor coypus. Next base: position 8,535 of record PVJA010037435.1, on the reverse strand, counting down.
CCTAAGGAATACTCCAACATATTAAAAAAGACATCTTTATTATTCATTCCTTAGTTGATAGCCCCTGCAACATTTGTTACTGGTTAATTGCATTGTGAGATAAATATCAGGTTTGAGTTAATTTGCATCTCCCAATGAACACTGATGTTGATAATTTTTAATATATTTATTTATCACGTACATTTCATTTGAGAAATATGTATTCATCCCAAATATCCATTTTTGAATTGGGTCTTTCAATTTGGGAGATCTAACTTTTTATAAGTTCTTTATATGTTCTCAATAACAATCCTTTGTATTAGTGGCAAACACTTCTTTTTTTCCCCGCATTGTGGGTTGTCTCTTGCTGTGAAAAAGCTTTTTAATAAGATGACAGACCAATTGTTGATTCTTTGTAATAGTTTCTGTGAAACTGGAGTTTTACTCAAAAATTCTTTTTGTATATAAGTGCCTTCAATAGTCTTATCTATTCTGTCTTTCATGAGATTTAAAGTTTCTGTTTTATTATTTAGACCTCTAGTCCATTTCAAATTTAGTTTAGTGCATGGTGATAGAGATTGGTGTAGTTTTAGTTTTTGAAATGTAGAAAGCCCATTTTTCTCACTTGATTTATTAAAGGTATTAATGTTTTTCTAGTGAACACTTTGGACTCTGTCAAAGACAAGATTCTGAGTTTGTTTTTCAGTTGCATCAGTCTCTTCTATTCTATTGAAGAGTATTCTGTTATTATTATTATAATTATATTGTTATTATATTCTTGTATTTTGTTCTCTAGTCTGATCCTCAGATCTATTTACTAGTTTCTTTGGTTGGTCTTTTTGATAATGCCATGACAATTTTATCAGAGTAGCTTTGTAGATAATTCCAAGTCAGGGACTGTGATGTCTCCTGTCTTGCCTTTGTTTCCTGCAATTGCTTTTGCTTTTCTATGTCATCTGGTTCCAAATGAATTTCAGGATGATTATCTCTAATTCTATGAAATATGCCATTGGAATTTTGATGAGAATTGCATTAAATCTGTATAACAGTTTTCAAAGTATGACCATTGACACTATATTGAGTCATCCTACTCAAGAACAAATTACTTTTGTTCTTGGGCACAGAAAGATGTACTTTTCAACGTAGAGGTCCTTTACATCCTTTGTTAGATTGATTCCCAGGTATTTCAGTTTTTGGATGCTACTGTGAAATGTTTCCGTAACTTCTTTCTCAGTGAGTTTGTTATTTATGTACAAGAAAGATATTGCTTTTTATGTGTTGACTTTGTGTCCAGCTATATTACTGAACTTGTTTATTAAATCTAGAAGGGTTTTTAAAACAGTTTCTGAGATCATCTATGTAGGATATCATGTCATCCATATATAGTGATAGTTTAATTTTTCTCTTTCCTGTTGTTATTTCTTTTAGTTCTTTCTCTTGTCTAATTTCTCTGGCTAAATTCTTCAGGACTATGTTGAATAAAAGTGGAGACAGTGGATACCTTTTACTTATGACTAATTTTAGAGTGAATGCTTTCAGTTTTTGTCCTTTTAGTACGATGTTGGCTGTTGATTTGTCATGATGCCTTTTCTTAGATCGAGATCAAGAACTTCTGTTTTAATTTTCCATAGGTTTTTAATCATGCATGGGTGCTAGATTTTGTCAACAGCCTTTTTCTGCAGATATTGAGAAAATAACTTCTGGTAGCATCTTTAAATTTTGCTGCATATAATGCCATGCCTGGGAATATTTATAATTTTCCTTTGTTTTTTATGACTTAAATCTTTGTATTCCTTCATCTTATTTAGACAATTTCCTGGGAGAACTTTCATGAGCATAAGTCTTAGAATTCTGTTTGCAAATGAAATTTGGACCTATATCCACCCTTGTTCCCATGATAATTGGAATTTTGATCATTCCTGAGATTTCCTCAAAACATCTTCATTATTTCCCTTGTACAAAATATGGGATTTGGTTTCTTTTTAACAGCACTATTGTCTTTGATGAGTGTCATTCTTTTGGCTTTAACTTTATACATGGTTCTTTTGGGCCAAAATTTAAGTTGTTTTCAAAATTGTTCTGCTCCATAATCCCAGCACTTGAGAAGTTGAAAACAGGAGGATCGCTATGTGTCCAATCTGTGTAGTGAGACCCTGTAGACCCTGAACTAAATACATAAATATAAATAAATAAATAAAATTGTTCTGCTCTTCTCTCTCTTCCTCCATTCTCATTATACATCTGAATAAAAGGGCTGCCAGGAGTAGCCATGCCACTACCACAGTATTGGGCTGCATCAAAATTTTATCTCCTTGGATCAGTTGTTATGGCTTCCATCATCTCAGTCTCCCCAAAATAATTTGGAGTATTTATGAAACATGGAAAATTTTCATCAAAATGTAACACGCGTGTCTTTTCATCTACTTTTCTATAGAGTACCTATTCCCAGATACAAGGCCAATTGAAAAAACTTAACCACCTGGTTAGGTATAGTCATAAAAACTTCTTTCCCTGTTACCAGTTTTCTGCCTGACACCCACAACTTAAGCGAGGAAAGGTTTAATTTGGCTCACAGTGTCAACAGATGCAACTTATGCAAGACTGGATGTCAGGGATTTTTATTGACAAGTTATTTTGTTAACTTATTTCTGGTTGTTTCATGTATCCTGCATTCCTCTACTCCTGTGTTTGCTGTTAAGCTTTTCTGGCTTTATTCACCGATGAATCTGATTTTTGCTTATATTCTCTAGGACTAGGTGTCATCATTTTCCATGTTTTTATGATGGCGTATCACCCTTGAGATTCCAAATGTAGGAATCATAGCATTTCTGGTAAGGATGGTCAAATGGTGATGAATTCCCTAAACTTTTATTAGTCTGAGAGCTTTAATTATTCTCTTTCATTTTCCATCTTCAACTTCACTAATATTTATTCATCTAGTGCAATTAAACTTTAGTAGGTCACTTATCCAAAAATATATATAATATACAACTTTGCTATATGCAATATTCTTAACTAGTAGTGCTTTTTTGTTTCTTTCAGGGCTTTTAATATATCAACTCATTCTTTTGTTCTTTAGTTTTTTTTTTTAATCATGTATCTGTTGTATTAAAGTAGTAAATAGTAGATATGTGATTAGATGATTTTAGTTTTTTTTTTTTTTTTTTTTTTTTTTTTTTTTTTTTTTTTTTTTTTTTTTTTTTTTTTTTTTTTTTTTTTTTTTTTTTTTTTTTTTTTTTTTTTTTTTTTTTTTTTTTTTTTTTTTTTTTTTTTTTTTTTTTTTTTTTTTTTTTTTTTTTTTTTTTTTTTTTTTTTTTTT
>PVJA010037434.1:0-20398 GCA_004027025.1 Myocastor coypus | reverse complement strand
AAAATTGTTTTCATGGAGGACTTGAAGCACTCTGCTCCATGCTCTTCTTGCTTTCATGGTTTGTGAAGAGAAATCTGCTGTTATTCGGATGGGTTTTCCTTTAAATGTGACCTGTTTCTTTTCTCTAGCAGCTTTTAGTATATTATTCTTCAGCTGGATTTCTGGTATGTTGACTATTATATGTCTTGGCGTGTTTTTATTTGGGTTGATGTTATTTGGGGTTCTGTAGGCTTCAGTTACCTGAATGTCTGATTGTTTTCTCAGGTTTAGGAAGTTTTCTGCTATTACTTCTGCCCATATTCTTTTTATATCATTTGTATTGACTCCTTCTTTCTCATTGATTCCCATTAATCTCACGTTGTTCATTTTTGCATCGTCTTGCCGATGATGAATTATTTTTTCCTGCATTCTGGTTGTTTTTAAAAGATCCTTTCTTACTCTTTCACTGGCTGCAACTGTGTCTTCAAGGTTGGAAACTCTATCTTCATTTTCGTTCATTCGGCTCTGCCAACTTGTGATCGAGGTTTTATTTTCTTGTATATCTCTTTGAAACTGTTTCATGCGATCTATGTCTTTCCATATTGCTCCGTCAGGGAGTCCATCATTTTTCTATTCTCCTCTAATTTTTTAATCGATGTCTTCTTTAATAGTATTGAAGTCTGTCATTATGGTTATCCTTTCTCTCTCTAATACAGAGATTATTTCTGTTCTGTTCTCCTTTCTACTTTTGTGTAGTTGTTCCCCTGCATGTCTTTGTCAACTTTAGATATTATTTCTGCTCTGATGTTCTCTATACGTTTCTCCAGCCGTTTTTCCACTTCATGTATTTCTTTTTTTACTTCCGATGTTATCTCTGATCTCAGTTGCTCTATAAGTTTCTGCACTTGTGTGTCTGCCTCAGATGCTACCAATTCAGAGGTTTCATCCGTATAATTCTCATTTTCTTTCATGATAGTGTCTTCTGTATTTGGTTTGGGTGGGCACGGGTCCTGAGATTGCCTCCTACTCCTTGTTGTTATCATATTATATGGAAGCGATCTCTGCACTTTGGTCGTGTTATGCTGTGTCTATGGGCGTTTGGTCTGGAGACTCCAAGGTGGTTCTTCTACAGAGGTTCCTGACTCTTGTGTTGGGGCTCTGGCTGCTAGCTTTTGTGAATCCTGTGGGATGTGGTCTGTAGGTGGAGGTGGAGCTTTGGGATTGAGTAGTCCTGGTAGGCTCGTGGACCAGATCGGTTGCCAAACGGGCTATTTGATGGGTTCAGTGCTGGAGCTTGGGCTGGAGGGGTTCAAAAAAAAAAAAAAAAAGGGGGGGGGGCGGAGCGGGGAAAGGGAAGGCAGGCCAAGTATCCTGACCCAGGCAGGCGCGTGGGCTCAGCTCCCAGGGGTGCGATTTGTGTCTGGGCTTGAGCAGGAAGTTAGTCGTGGGAACGCAGAAGCGGGGCAGAGGGGCCTGGTATTTTGTTTTAGCGATGAGAAACATAACTAGGACAGCATCAGAATGAAGCAGTTTCTGACTTTCAAAGGGTTTTCTCTGTTTATCAGCTCTGAAACCTGGGGCAAGTTAGCCTCTCAGGAGCTCCCTTTTCTCCTCTAATAAATGAGAGGAGAGTGGTCAATAAGGTGAGTGCACCAGGGTTATGGTGAGGAATAGATGTGTCAGTAGAGGTCTTAGAAGTAGGCCCGCAGCCAGCAGTAGGCATCGTCATCTTCATTATTATGGTTACTCCAGAAGAGCACATAGTGAGCAGCGCATGCACATTAGCTCTCAGGCTCTCATGCCATGGATCACACATTGCTAGGAGCTCTGTTTTCTCTCTGTTTACTTTTGAGTTACCTTAAATAATTGTCTTATAGTATAACTGTCTTATATTATTCAAGAGAGGAATTTTTCCTTCAGGTATACACTGTGTTTATTGTGATAGGAATTTGTATGTTCTTGTAAAAATGATACCAACCAGGTGTGAGTGATTCTCTCCTGCTTTGGAAGGAACAAACTCAAGACTAGAAATTTGGAAAGCAAGGTGTAGTCCTTGTTCTAAGTTTAATGCTTGTGTACCTTAGGAAATGGTTATCACTCTGGATCATGGTTTTCCTATCTGTATAATGAATTTTAAATTATTTGATTTCAAATGGGTCATGGTTTGCTCTGTCCCCAAAAATTCCCATGTTGGAAACTGTATTCCTAAGGCAATAGTTTTGGAAGAAAGGGGCCTCAGGAGAGCTGATTGAATCTCAGAGCTGTGCCTTCATGAATAAGTTAGTGCTTATGTATGGAGTTGGGTTAGTTATCAGGAGAGTTAAGTTGTTGTAAGGGTGAAGCCCATCGCTCTCGCTTGCTTGCCTTTGTCCTGTTGCACTCTGCTGCCTTGCACTGGGCAGTGAAGCAGGCAGAAGCCATTCTCAAATGGGGGCCTCAACCTTGGACTTGCCAGGCTCCAGAACCCTAAGACATAACTTACTTTCCATCATAACTCACCTGGTTAGCAATATAATGTAACAGCAATGCAAAACAGACCAATACATAGGATTCTGTTGGTACTAATGTTATGAAATTGTGATTTCTAAGGAAACATTTAATTTTATTTTTTAATTTTAATTTTTATTACTTTTAATAAGAGATGTAATTAAGCTTTTCTACTGGGTAATCAAGTGTAAGCTAAAGCAAGACCTGTCTAACAAAACTTTCATCATTTGTACTTTCCAGGGTCATATCTCCTCATGATTAACTTTGGAACCATATGCAGTGCTTTGTAGAACTGTTATCAGTGTCAGCCATCGGGACGAGTCATGGCCAATGCTTGACCAGTTTGGTCTCTGTGAAAGCCTAAGAGAATGTTTTCTCCCCAGATAACTCTCCCTAGGCACACTATACTTCACTTCTCCCTTTCCTCTGAGGTCCCATAATCTTTTTGACCAGAAAATTTGGGAAACCGCTGAGTGATAGGATGTTACAGCCCAGGTTCTATTATGTCCTGAGTCCTCACTGACCGTGAGGGGCTAGAGCCAAAATGATGGCTATCCTCGTAGTCCTTCTTTTTCTCCAATGTTTGGTCTGTTAACTTATATTCTCAACCCTCCAGCAGAAAAGCTTCATGATACAATTACTTCATAACATATGTAATTGAGCTCAACCTCACTGCCTTTCTAAATATCATATATCTTAGACTTAGCTTGACATTGGTATTTTCCTTCAATCATTGATATTCTAATAAATCTCTACAGATTGTGATAAAAGCCGTTACACATTCTTACACAGACATTTAGATATCTAAGGATGTACAAAATTGTAGCCTATCAAACCTATGGTATTTTGCCTAGTCTCTTATTCTTAATTAATACCCTTTTTATCTTTTTATTGACTAGTCATTTACTTGAGAGAGAGTATAGCAGTAACTGAGTTTACAATAGAAGCAGCGCACATCTGAAAGTCCCAAATGACACACATTCCAAGTGTAGTTTTAGTGTTGCTTCAAAAACCTTTGATTTCCATTCAGCTGTGTTATGCCTTTCCATTTTTATTTCTTCTTTAGATTTCTTATACTAGGGAGACTATATGATATTTACAAATGTAGGTCTGGTTTGTTTCACTTATGAGTATATGCTAAATATACATCCATTTATATATGAACTCTTCCAGTGTATCATTCTTTATAGCTGAGTAATATTCCATTGTATAAAAATATCCCATCTATTTACCCATTCTTCAAATGATGGGCATTTTGGTTGTTTCCACAATTTGGCTATTACAAATTGGGCTGCTATAAAAGTAGGTGCACAGATATTGCTACGGTATGATGTTTTCAGTTCTTCTGGGAAAATTCCCAGTAGGGAGATAGCTGGATTGAACAGGATTTCCAGTTCTAGTTTTTTAAGGATCCTCCACACCACTTTCCGTAATGATTGCACCAATCTGCATTCCCACCAGCAGTGGCGAAGTGTTCCTTTTTCTCCACAGCCTCTCCAGCATTTATTGCTTGTTGATTTCTTTATGATAGCCATTCTTTCTGGGGTGAGATGGTATCTAAGTGTTGTTTTAATTTGCATTCCACGAATGGCTAGCGATGCAGAGTATTTCTTCATGTATTTGTAGGCTTGCTGTATTTCTTTCTCTGAGAAGTGTGTGCTCATCTTAGATGCCCATTTTTGGATTGGGTCTTTGAATTTTGGGACCCTAGTGGTTTTCAGTTCTTTATAGATTCTAGATAGAAAACCTTTGTCTGAGTTCTTATTAGTTAAAATCTTTTCGAAATTTGTAGGTTGTCTTTTTACTCTGTTGATAAATTCTTTTGATATGCAAAAACTTCTTAGCTGGAGGAGGTCCCATTTGTTGACGTTTTCAAGTGTTAAACGTGCATTTTGATTTTTGTCCATGAATTTTTTCCCTGCCCCGATGTCTTCAAGATTTCCTCCCACTTTCTCTTGCAGGAGATTCAGTGTTTCTCTTTTAATGTTTAGATCTTTAATCCATTTTGACTTTAGTTTAGTGCATGGTGATAGACTAGGGTCAAGTTTTAGTTTTCGGCATGTAGAGAGCCAATTTTTCCAGCACCATTGGTTAAAGAGGCTATCTTTCTTCCAGTAAGTGTGTTTGGCACCTTTGTCAAAGATAAGGTGGCTGAGTGTGTTTGTATCTGCTTCTCCATCTTCTAATCTATTCCACTGATCCTCAGGTCTATTTTTTTTTTTTTTTTTTGCCAGTACTGCGCTGATTTTATTACTGTAGCTTTATAGTATAACTTTAGGTGAGGAACTGCAATGCCTCTTGCCTTACCTTTGTTGCCCAGAATTGTCTTTGCAATTCTGGGTCTTTTTTGGTTCCAAATAAATTTTAGGAGTGATTTCTCCAGGTCTGTGAAGTATGTTGATGGCATTTTGATAGAACTGCATTAAATCTGTATAACAATTTAGGGAGTATGGCAATCTTCACAATGTTGGTTCTTCCTATCCAGGAGCAAGGAATATGTTTCCATTTTCTGAAATCTTCTAGGATCTCTTTTTTCAGAGTACTATCGTTTCCATTGAAAAGATCTTTTACTTCCTTAGTTAGGTTGATTCCTAAGTATTTCATTTTCTTCGGTGCTATCATGAAAGGTACTGATCTCTAATTTCTCTCTCAGTGTATTTGTTGTCTGTGTAGAGGAATGCTATTGACTTTTCTGTGTTGACTTTGTAGCCTGCTATGTTACTGAATTTGTGTATTCTAGTAGCTTCTTGGTGGAGTTTTTTGGGTCTTCCAAGTAGATTATCATGTCATCTACAACTAGTGATAGTTTTACTTCTTCTTTACCTATTCTTATTTATTTATTTCTCTTTCTTGTCTAATGAGTGTAGCTAAAGATTCCAGAACTATGTTGAATAGGAGTGGTGATAGGGGACATCCTTGTCTTGTACCAGATTTGAGACTAAAAGTCTTCAGTTTTTCCTCATTTAGAATTATGTTGGCTGTTGGATTGTCGTAGATGGTTTTTATCAGGTTGAGGTAGAGGCCCTCTATTCCAATTTTCTGTAGGACTTTGAACATGAATGAGTGTTGGACTTTGTCAAAGGCCTTTTTGGCATCAATTGAGATGATCATGTGATTTTTGGTCTTGGCTCTATTGATAATGTAGTAGATTGCATTTATAGATTTGTGTATATTGAATCATCTTTGCATCCCTGGAATGAATCCTATCTCGTCTTGATGGATAATCTTCTGATGATTTGTTGTATTCTAGTGGCAAGGATTTTGTTGAGAATTTTTGCATCTATGTTCATGAGAGAAATTGGTCTGTAGTCTTCTTTTTTAGTTACATTTCTTTCTGGTTTTGGTATCAGTGTAATACTTGCCTCTAGGAATGATTTTGGAAGGATTGCTTCCTTTTCCATTTCATTGAAGAGTTTCAGGAGTATTGGGGTTATGTCTTCTCTAAATTTCTTGTAGAATTCAGAGGTGAATCCATCAGGTCCCGGACTTTTCTTTGTCGGTAGGCTCTTTATTACATTTTGTATTTCATTGGCTGTTATTGGGTTATTGAGAGTTCTATTATCTTCTTGATTTAATTTTGGTAATTTGTGCTTTTGTAGGAATCTGTCCATTTCATATGTGTCTTCAATTCTTTGAGACTAAAGATTCTCAAAGTAGCTATTTATGGTCCTCTGTATCTCTTCTGAGTCTGTAGTAATTTCACCCTTTTCATTCCTTATTGCTTGAATTTGAGTCCGTTCTTTCCTCTTTTTGATGAGGTTAGCTAGGGACTTATCAATCTTATTTAATATTTCAAAGAACCAGCTTTTGAATTCATTAATTCTTTGTATTATTTTCTTTATCTCGACTGAATTAATTTCTGTTCTAAACTTTATAATTTTCTGCCGCCTTTGGGCTTTGGATTTTGTTTGCTCTTCCATTTCTAGTTGGTTTAGGTGCTGCGTAAGATTGTTTATTTGTTCCCATTCTATTTTCTTAATGTGTGAGTTCAGAGCTATAAATTTCTCTCTAAGAACTGCTTTCATTGCATCCTACAAATTCTGGTAGGTTGTGTTTGAATTTGCATTAAATCGTAGATACTGTTTAATTTCTTGTTTAATTTCATCTGTAACTCACTGTTTGCTGAGAAGAGTGTTGTTTAATTTCCATGTAATCCTGGAGTTTCTATGGTTGCTTTTGTCATTTATTTCCAATTTGATTGCAGTGTGGTTAGATAATATGCATGGGATAATTTCTGTTTTCCTGCATCTACTTAAGCATGATGTATGGACTAATATGTGATCTATTTTAGAAAATGTCCCGTGTCCACCTGAAAGAAATGTGTATTGTGAAGTGGTTGGTTGGAACACTGTGTATGTCCACTAAGTCCAGTTGTTCCAAGTTGTGGTTCAGTTCTGCTAATTTTTTGTCTGCTTGACCTATCTTTTTTGGTAAGGGTGTGTTGAGGTCTCCTATTGAGACTGTGGTATTGGATATCAGATTTTTCCTGTCCATTAAGTTTTGTTTTATATAACTTGCTGCTCTTGCTTTGGGTGCATACATATTTATGAGTGTTACTTCTTCATCATGCATTTTTCCCCTAACCAATATGTAGTGGCTTTCTTTATTTTGTTTGATCAATCTTGGATTGAAGTTTAGACTGTCTGCAAACAGGATGGCTACCCCTGCTTTATTTATTTATTTATTTATTTATTTATTTATTTATTTATTTATTTTTATGTGCTGGAGCATGTAGTATTGTTTTCCACCCTTTAACTTTTAGCCTATAAGTTACTTTGTGAGTTAAGTATGTTTCTTGTACACAGCATATTGTTGCGCTTTGTTTCCTTATCCACTCTGCCAGTCTATTTCTTTTAATTGGAGAATTGAGTCCATTTACATTGATGGTTATAATTGAAATGTATTGATTTATGGTTGACATGACTTTTATTTGCTACTGTTTACCACCTTTTCTCCTATATTTAGTTGGTTAGTTTATTTGGTGGGATCTTTCTGTTCTCATTTGTTGAATTCGGGTCATTTTGGTCTGTCTCTAAAATATTTGTTAGAATACTGTGTAGTGTTGGCTTTGACGTCATGAAATTCTTTAGTTGTTCCTTGTCGTGGAAATATTTCACTTCTCCCTCATACTTGAAGGAGAGTTTTGCTGGGTATAGTAGTCTCGGCTAAAATTTATTCTCATAGAAGACTTGAAGCACTCTGCTCCATGCTGTTCTTGACTTCATGGTTTGTGAAGAGAAATCTGCCATTATTCTGATGGGTTTTCCTTTAAATGTGACCTGTTTCTTTTCTCTAGCAGGTTTTAGTATAGTATTCTTTTGCTGGATTTCTGGTATCTTGACTCTTATATGTCTGGGTGTGTTTTTAGTTGGGTTGATGCTATTTGGAGTTCTGTATGCTTCACTTACTGGAATGTCCAATTGCTTTCTTATATTTAGGAAGTTTTCTGCTATTACTTCTGCCCATATTCTTTTTATATCATTTGTATTGACTCCTTCTTTCTCGTTGATTCTTATTAATCTCACGTTGTTCATTTTTGCATGATCTTACAGATGTTGAATTATTTTTTTCCTTCATCCTACTTGTTTTTAAGATATCTTTTCTTTTTCACTGGATGCGACTGTGTCTTCAAGATCTGAAACTGTGTCTTCATTTTCATTCATACAGTTTTGCCAGTTTTCAATTGAGATTTTATTTTCTTGTACATCTCTTTGAAACTGTTTCATGTGATCTGTTTCTTTTCTATATTGCTCCTTCGGGGAATCCATCATTTTTCTTTTATTTCTTTTTTTGAGACAGGGTCTCATTATGCAGTTCAGATTGGCCTTGAGGTCACTTTTGTAGCCCAGGTTGGTCTTGAACTCACACCGATCCTCCTGCCTCAGCCTCCCAAGTTCTGGGATTACAGGCATGAGCCACCACGCCCGGCTAATCCATCATTTTTCTATTCTCCTCTAATTTTTTTTTTATCAATGTCTTCTTTAGTATTATTGAAATCTCTCATTATAGTTATCCTTTTTCTCTCTAGTTCAGAGATTATTTCTGTTCTGTTCTCAGCTCTACCTTTCTGTAGTTGTCCCCCTACTTTGGATGCTATTAATTTAGACAAGCCTTTTTTCTTCAGATATTATTTCTGCTCTGGTTTCCTCTATGTTTCAACAGTTGTTTTTCCACTTTGTGCGTTTCTTTTTTTACTTCAGACGTTATCCCTGCTCTATACATTTCTGCACTTGTCAGTCTACCTCAGATGCTACCGATTCAGAGCTTTCGTCTGCATTTTCTTCCATGGTAGTGTCTCCTCTATTTGATTTGGGTGGGCTCAGGCACTGAGATTGCATCTTATTCCTTGTCATTATCATTTTGTATGGAAGTGATCTCTGCACTTTGGTGAAGTTATGCTGTTAGTGTCTATGCGAGTTTGGTCTGGATCCCTCAAGTTGGTTCCCCTCCAGAAGTGCCTGGCTGTATGTCAGAGCTCGGGCTGCTGGCTTCTGTGAGGCCCTGTGGTTTGGGACTGTGGGTGGAGTTGGAGCTCTGGAGTTGAGGAGTCCTGGTAGGTTCATGGGCCAGATTCGTTGCCTGACGGGATGCCAGATGGGTTCAGGACTGGAGTTCGGGCAGGAGGAGCCAAAAGAAAAAAGGAGGTGGGCCAAGGGTCCTTACCCAGCCGGTGCATGGGCCAGAGGGGTTTGGGACTGGAAGTTGAGCAGGAGGAGCCAGAAGAAAAGGGGGAAGCGGGCTGAGGGTCCTTACCTGGCAGGTGCCAGGGCCAGATGGGTTTCCAGAGGAAACGCCAGATGGGTTGGGGACTGGAACTAGAGCAGGAGGAGTGGAAAAATAAAAGATGGAGGCAGGCCGAGGGTCCTTACCAGGCAGGAGTTGGAAGAAAAGGGTAGTTGAGCAGGAGGAGCTGGAAGAAAAGGGGGAGGTGGGCCAAGGGTCCTTACCCAGCAGGCGCACGGGCTCGATGGGTTGCCAGAGGAAATGCCAGATGGGTTGGGGCAGAAACATGTATTTTATATTACCTGATAAGATAGCTTATGCTGGAAGAATTAGTTGATACAAAGAAAAAACATACACAGAGAAGGAGAAAGAAGACATTGTAGACATAGAATAAAACTGCCTGTGGTCCTTAAAGAATTTACTAGTATAAAACTTTCAGGCATTTCTTTCTTAATAAGAGCTTCAAGTAAGCTTGCCTCCTTTATGGCACTCATCTTACACATATCAGGATTCTTCAGAGATAGAAGCCGTTATACACACACACACACACACACACACACACACACACACACACACTCGACAATTGTTATGAAAACTGGTTCATGCAGTTTTGGAGGCTGAGAAGTCCCATATCTGCCCTTTGTAAGTTGGACAATGTGGCAGGTTGGCAGCATGGCTGAAGGCTGGAGAACTGAGAACTGTAGGAGGGACACAGGAGCTCCCAGGCCAAGGTCAGGAACAGACTGATACTCAGAATAAACAAATAAAGGTTCTGAAACAAGAAAAAAAAATTAAAAAAAAGAAGAGAGACAATTTTGGCCACTTCTGCCTCTTTGTTCCATCTTGACCTTCAACAGATTGGGTGTTGCTGGCCTTATGGTCAGGGTGGGTCTTCTTTTCTCAGAGCCAGACCTGATGCTGGGCTCTTCCGGAAGCATACCAGGGACACACCTGGAAGTAAGATTTTGCCAGCTCTGTGGACCTCCCCTTTGCCCAGTCAAAGTGACACACAACATTAACCATCACATTCTGGATCAGATCTGCATGTTTTGTCTCACCTTATTGTTGCAGGCAGAGCTTATTGAGGGCAGCCACTATCTTTCACTCTCCTATCTGGCATCTTGCAGAATTTTATCTGCTGAGATTTCTTAATACTGCCCTGCTTAAACCTAAAAACAAATTATGACACTGTGTGGTAGGTGACCTACTGTATTTTTCTCTTTAATTCTTTCAGCTTTGTTCAGAAATACAGTTTTTTCTTTGTATGTTTTCCTGAAGAGCTGTAAGATGTTGTATCTGGACAAGAACCATGTAGGCTTTACATTTTTAGTAATGCCTTAGGTCTGTCACTGTACTTAATGTCTCTGGAGGACTCAGTCCTCCAGTTAGTGACAAGTTCATGGAGGAATCTTAACATGTGGGGCTCATCTGTTCTTATATATCTAAAGAGATACTATATTTCTTTCCAATTGTCATATATGATACATTGCTTTCTTGTTGGATTCCCCTTATCTGTAAATAATAGATTTCACTAATTATTGTGAACATTTTTTACTGAAGTTTCCAACCTTGCATAGAAATGAGTTATACAGTGCAGAATAACTTCTGTGCCGCCGTCATTTTTTTGTTAAGTTTTGAATTATGGAAAAATTCAAAAGAAATATTTTTATGATTCTGGATATGTTGATAAATATGATTTTTGGGTTATATGTTGGTATCCAGCATTTTACTGTCTTCATTTTAACGTATTGTCAGAACCTGCATACTTAAGAAGATTGGAATCTGTATCCTACTACCAAGGGTAAAAGAACTCCAGCCAGACGACATGAGCAAGCATCTTAATCGTATATCTTGGAGACGCAAAGCCCAAATTGGTCAGCGTAGTTGCCGGACATGTGGCCAGTACCCACATTCCAGTAGAGTCTCTGAAGCAAGATTATTTGAGGCCCATTGCTGCTTCTAACCCACCAGGGAAACAAAATGGAAAGGCCATTGGAACCATCCTGTATATTAAGTTCCAATTAATTCTTTTGTAGTTTATAACACTGAGTAGATTCAAATGAACACAGCAGCTTCTGTGCTGATTCCAGAGGGTTCTGTTTCCAAGGCAATATGTGGAACTGTGTAGAATCTGAGTAGTGCCCCCTTGGAGTTAGGAAATGAGGTGTCCTCTTTGAACGCCCCAGTGGTATGTTACACTTTATCCTATAAGAGCCACCAAAAAGTGATAAACTACTTGCGTTTAGCTGCTAACGTTTTTCCAGTTTCTTCCAGTTGGAGTGCCCAGTCTGCATTGACCTGGTGGTTAGTCCCAGTATTACAGAATCTGTCATTTGAAGCCTGAAAGTGGCTCATCCTAACTCATGGCAAGATCTCAGAAGATTTCCAGTTCTGTATCATGTTTGTGGTTTCTAATCCTTACATGCTTTGCCCCCTCTGGATGTAAATGTCATTCTGTGAAGCTAGAACTTTCCTTCCATCTCTGAAGTGCTACCAGAGGAATAATTTGCTTCCTAATTTGCCCGATTGAAAGCTGTAGAGACAGTTTCCAGTGTGCCACATCTTTGTGATATGTGGAGTTATTTTGAAACTAAGTCTGCAGTGTCATCTTAGCTGCTGCAGATTTCATCCTGCTGCTTCTCTCGCGCTCTCTTTGCTGTATAACTTTTTTCAGAAGAAAAAGTAAAAACATCAATCCTATTTTAAATAATAATAAATACCTGTTTGCTGGTGTTTGGAGCTGCTTTTTCTACTTTTTCAATAGGTTTTTTGAGTTCTCTGAATCTGTTCCCTAAGGATACTGAGTGCCTCCTCCAGGTTCTGTGCTGGGTTTCCCGATTGTATTTCGGTGCTCTGAACACTTCAGGATTGCAGCCACCACCTCTTGGCCCCTGTGTCCTGCAAGTCCAACTACACTGAATGATGCCCCTCTCCCCAAAGCATATTTGAGGTGTTCCTGAGCACCAGGGACACACCTTCCAAATTCTCATTATCCTTTGGAATCTACTTCTCCAAATCTATGAGGTTTTTATACTAGGCATTTTAAGTTGTTGGTGTGTCTTCCTGAGGTCAGTGACCATTTTGGAGAGGGATAACAGATATAATCTGAGAATGTCCCAGTTCAACCAGGATGGATGCTTAATGCTACTTAGGGGTTCAAAGTGAATCTGCAGGTTACAGGTTATTTATTGCTTGTCGTTCTGCTCATGATCAGAAAATGTTATGTTTGTAAACACATAACTGATTCCTTGATTGCTTTTCTGGTAAAATGAATTAACCAATCCCTTTTTAGCATTGTTCTGCTCATTCTCTTCTTGGGTAAAGAATGAACAGCCTTGAATCAGCTATATCTGCCGTTTACCCCTTCTCTTCTCCCCAAATGCTTCCCTCTGGATAATTTTTCTTCCTGCTGTTCATGTTGGTCTGATCCAGGGTTCACCCAAATTTTTTTCCTAGAGGCTGCAGAGGGAATAGCAGCCAGGGCGTCATCCCATGGAATTGGGGGAATGTCAATACACTTTCTTAATCATTTGTTTGAATTTTGAAATGAATTCTCATCTGAAAATACCCAAGCAAAGACATCATTGAGTATAGTGTTAGAAATTCGCATATGTGCTGCTGAAGTGAGCACTGGCATTTGGAATTTGGACTGCAGGTGGTTCCTCCTGTTCTGCTGAAGCCCATTATTGATGATGGTGGCCGGCCAGGCCCGCGAGCAGGTCAGTGGTGCAGCCTGCTGCCCTTACGCGGCCATGGCCGACAGCAGTGGCCTTTGTGCTTCTAAATAGCCCAGTCTATTTTGGTAGACCTTTTGTTCTTTCTTTTTTAACATCGCAGTTGTGAAACCAGACGCACAATGAACCAACTGTTCCCAAGAAGAAGGGAGTGGCCGGTGTATAAATGCACCGGTAGCCACTGGCCTGAGCCTGTGCTGGGCTTTGTGACTGTCTCTTGATTCTGTTCAACTGAACTGCCCTCCTTGCACACCCAGCCTGTTTTCCTTTGTTGCCCTATTTTTCTCAAAGGTCTTTTATTACCTTTTTCTTTTCTGCTCTAATTTCTCTCCCTTTTACCTACTTTAGCTTGTGGCTCTACAATAGTCAGGGAGAAGAGGGCATTCTGTTGGTGTGATGAGGTGAACACACACACACACACACACACACACTCTCTCTCTCTCTCTCATACACACACACACACACACACACACACACACACGCACATGTGCAAAAAACCACGTTCAACTTTGTCAGTTTCTATCCTGCTTTCTGTTGCCCAGCTACAGTGAAATGATTCAAAAGAACCCTCTTTCCCTAATTAAGGCTGTCACTGTGAACACTGCTCCTCTCTGAGAAGGGCAAAATTTCTTTTTTCTAATTAGTTACTTATGAATATCTTAGAAAACTTAAGGCAGAAGGTGGTGGGAGGAGTATCAGTTTTCTTTTGTAATCCGAATTGATTCCCATGACCTACAGGTGGCAGCAGAGAGCCTATTAATTGCTGTAACTTCTGCTTCTCCCATCCTTCCTGATAACAAACCCCCTTAGCCTTGGCTGGTCCACGGTCACGTGGAATACAGATTCTGTTTCTTAGCCACTCTTGAAGGCAGACATCACTGTGTTGCAAATATGATTAAGTGCTTTTGGTGGCAGTACCAAGCGTGTCTGTGTGGAAGTGTTTATAACAAAGATTTCTTTTTCTTTTCTCCTGAGGGTGATGTAGGCATGGTGGCTTATCGTAGGTAGTTTGAACCACGAGGTATATTTTAGCAATCTGAGTTACTATAACAAAGGTAATATAAGATGAAGCACTTAAATAACAAAATTATTCCTCACAGTTCTGCTGGAATGTGTCAAGTTATGATGCTAATAGATTCAGGACTCTTTCCTGGTATACAGATGGTCACCTTGGTGTCATCTTACATGGTAGAAAGAGACAGAAGTCATCTGTGTCATATCTCTTCCTTACAAGGGCAAAATTCCTGTTCAGGTGGACTCCGTCCTCACAGCCTGCCTACTTCTGAATCGCCATGAGAAGATCTTCCCTCCAAATGCCTTCATCTGGGGACAAGGGACTTCCATGTGTGAATTTTGAGAAACACACTCCTTCTTTCCATGCAAGGAGGAGCTGTGCCCTGCGGATTTCCGAGCAGCGGGACACCAGATGCCTCTGACCAGTATTCGTGTAGGGCAGAGAAGCCTGCCTCTCTGTAATCCAGGGCATTTGTTGCTGATGTCACGTGAAGCTGAACGTAATCTTTACTGATTTGTCTGAGTCTATTTAATCTTGTTTGGTGTGAAGGAGCTCTTTGAGATGATTTTTTCGTGCTCAGCTGTAAACCTCGGGGATAGGGGATGGAGTGGACAAGAAAATCTCAGTGTTCAGTAGTAAAAATAGAGGGGCTTTTCTGTGCATCTAAAGTCTTACCCATCCTGTGGGAAGCCACCCCGTGAGGCTTTTCAACAACTCCACAGGTGCACTTGCTCCGTCTTCCCCCTTCTCTTTACGAGTGATTCCATCCCCTTGGGTAGCCCGCTGGAGTGATACGGGGTGGCATGGCAGGGTAGCAGTGGGCAGGGAGAACATCCTCTTCATGTTGGTGACTGCCTCCTCCCCCGTAGGTCAGGGGGTGCCCGGTGGAGGGGGCCAGGCATGATGTCTGCCTCCAGGCAGGGAGGGCAGAGTGAGCTGGGCCGCTGCCATGGGGTCCCCTTCATCTCCTTCCAGTGGGACTTCTTGACGACACAGGATCTGGCCTGCAGGCAGGAAACAGGAAACCCAGGCCATCCTTGTGCCTGAAGCCCCTGGGCACAGTCCCCTCATGTTGCTTCCCAGTTACTTCCCAGGGCACATTTCCTGTCCAGGCTGTGCCGTGGAGTTTGTGTTCAGAATCATGGTTCTGGGAGTGCAAAAGAGGAACAAGTGTCCAGCGGTGGTTCACACTTGGCCCTGGCCCGAGTACAGCTGCCCTGCCAATGGTGCGGTCAGCTTTAGGCTAAGGTGTGCCAGGCCTCAGGAGGATCCAGAAGAGAGCACAGAGCTGTGGTATTGAGGTGGGAATGTAACTCACAGTAAGGTAACTCTGTTCCATGCGGGTATGTGTGAAAGTTTTGCTTTGGTCTCTAAGTGGGGTAAAGGAGGAGGGAAGCCAGAGTTCATGTGTCTTAGTTACTTTTTACTCGTTGCTGAGACTAATATCTGACACTCAAAATGAAGGAAGGAAAGGTTTATTTAGCTCACAGTTACTGGAGGTTTCAGTCCATATTTGGCTGGCCCAAGGCAGAATGGAACAGGGCAGAGAGCATCCAGTTCATGGCGGCAGAACAGCAACAGTCTCGACAGAGGCAACTGGCCAACCAGGGCACCAGAGAGCAACAGAGAGAGTCTGTCTCTCTCTTTATATTACATTCAGGCTGTTTGCCTCAGCCTATCCACCTTAGGCAATACCCATAATCCCAGCCGTACTCAGACCAATAACCCCATTAGTACTAAAACACATAATCCCAGTGGATCATGAGTCAAGTAAATCCAGCAGTACTCAGACCCATAATTCCATCAGTACTAAAACACATAATCCCAGTGGATCGTGAATCAAGTCTCAAACTCTAGAAGTCCCCGTCTCCTGATTGCATGAGGCTTTTGGGGGGCAACTAGATATAAGCTATAACATCCTGTAGAGAAGGAAATTACTATTATGGAAAGGGAGAGGACTGAAATGAGTCCTCTGTTGTATCAAAATTGGATATAACAGGGCAAACTCATGATTTTAATAATGAGAGTAGAGGGCCTGGGATGTAGCTCAGTGGGTGAGCTCCTGCCTGGCAAGCCTGAGGCCGTGAGTTCAATTCCAGGTACTGAAAAGAAAAGTAAGTAATGAAATCATGGAGAGAGGGGGAGAGAGAGAGAGAGAGAGTTTCTAGCTCTGTCTTCTACTGTGAGAGGGCTTAGAATGTTCACCTTTGCCCAAGAACAATGAGTGCGTCTGGTCCTAGATTTTTGGTTTCTATCTATCATTTCCCATAGCCAGGAACCAGAACTCAGAACTTAGTGTAGAAATTGTTGATCTCAGAGTGTGGAAGAAAAGGCACAAGAAAGTGAGCATGTGCTCCGAGAGTGATGGAGACACACGGCTGTCCAGGAGGGCTCAGCAGCCGGCGTGGATGTGGATAGACTCCTATGGGAATGCCCAGGGCACTGTCTGAGCATTCCTTACATAGCGTGACATTATAACCTCATGACTGAAATGGGAAGCCACAGAGCCACGTAGAATACAAAGCTGTCAGTGGCAATTTCTCAGTGGCAATACTGGGCCGTTTTGGACTGGATCCTTCTTTGACCTAGGCTTGTCAGCATCTCTGGCCTCAGACCAGTGCCATGTAATAGCAATATAGTACTAACTGCACAGCAGATTGGAGCTTTTCCAGTGGTCACTGTTATTGCAATGAAAATGTCTCCAGATCCTGTCAAGTGTCTCGCGTGCATATGACGGCCTTAGCTGGGGACCAAGACACATCAGTAAATTCCGAGTTTGGTGAGGAACAGAATGTTGGCATAGTTTCAGGGTAATTTTTTTCCCTCTTCTTTGGATACTTACTATTAGAAAGGGGACTGTGCAGGAGCCTCTTGATGAAAGGGAGCATCCCCAGAAGTGGGACAGATTGAAACCCAGCACTGCTGGACAAGAGGCAGGGAGAACACCGTGTGTGTGTGTGTGTGTGTGTGTGTGTGTGTGTGTGTGTGTATGCGCGTGCGGTGCTCTCCCCACAGCTGCATACACACAGCCTAGCCAGGAACTGACCAGCCTGACGCTTGAGGGGCATTACTGAGAGCTTTGTAGGGCTGCACTGAAGTATTTGACATTCATCATCTAGGAAGTAAGATAAAGTTTATTTTGGTGCTGGGGGTTTAAGTCCAAGATTGGGTTGGGTCCTGTCAGTTTGGCCTCTGATGAAGTTGGCATATATGGCAGGAGCAGGAGTAGGAGCAGGAGCGTGACAACAGGAAGCAAGCTCCCTGCCTCAAGCAGTAAGTGCTGGTGGGGGATGGGGGATGATTGGAAGAGACCACCGTAACTTTAGGGGGCTCCCAGTAGCCCCAAGACTTAGAGGTCCACTGTGCCCCTGTCTCAGTTACTCTTCTGTCATTGCTGGGCCAAATATCCAACATTCAAAATGAAGGAATGAAAGATTTATTTAGCTTATAGTAACTGGAGGTTTCAGTCCATACTCAGCTGTCTCCAAGGCAGAGCAGCACATGGCAGAGGGCAACCTTTCATGGTGGTACCAAAGAGCAGAGAGCAAAGGGAGGAGTAGCAGCAATGATGGCTGCAGAGAGCGAGTCTCTCTGCCTTAAGTTGCTGTCAGGCTATCCACCCCAGGCTGGGTGTAGCACTCATACCTATAACCCCAGAAGCACGCACATCCATAATCCCAGTGGATCATGAATTAATTAAAATTTTACCCCATGACTACATGAGACTTTTTTGGGGGGCACAACTAGACACAAACCATAACAGCCCCCCAGGGCTACTCCCTGCTCCAATCATTTACATACTTTTGGGGGATAATCAGCCAGTCCGTAGCACAGACATCATGCAAGATAACAATGGCCCAAAATGTCCCAGTTGCCAGTGTTGAGGAAGTGAAGGAGAGGAAGCTCCCAGGCGCAAGTTTAAAGAGATTTGACCGGTCCTTGTAGCACGGACTCTGAGTGGGATCCATTTTCATAAGAGGAAGAAATGGCTGGTGTGCCCAGTGGAGGAGGGAAGGGTGCACTGGGTGCCGCACTCAAGGTGACCTTTTCACTTCGATGCCTGTCTTTAGGTCCTGTGAGGCAGTGTTTTCAGTTACCAAATTTATAGCACGCTAGATGGGCAGCTTGATTCAAAGTTTCAGGCCAAGAAAATAGGTCTGTGTTGTATTTTGAACTTTTCTTTAACTTGGTGATGGTGTAAGAAAAAAGCAGGCAAAAGTTGCGTTCTGTATTCATTTTCTTTATAAGCATGCTGAGCTCTAACAGTGACAAGAAGTTTTTTGTTTTATTATCCCTTTAAGGAAAAATCTCCGCTGCATCAAAAGAATGTTCTTATAGAAAGAAATATTGGAAAAACTTCTCAGTGTTTCTTACATAAATATGTAGATATCTGTATATGCAATGCTGACCACCCAGTAAAGTTATAGAACTAAAGTAGAAAGCAGGTCACTTCTCCCTCCCTCTTTTTAATTTTGTGGATCTGTGTATATTTTCTTTCTTTATAGTTAGAAAAACCATTCTTGAGCAACTATAATCTTGTTGAGCAGATTAAACTTCTAAAATAATGTTGGAAGCTGGCAAGTAATCCGCATTCCAAATGAATGCTTGGAAGTATCAACCAAAATATATGTAAAGGCAGTAATGGAGAGCCTCTACCTCTGTCGTCTGAGTGTGGGTCGATGTTTCTGGTGGACAGTGGCCACCGATGAAGTGGTGTCCTGCTGGCCTTCTGGAAGGTGGTGCTCTGCCAGGGTAGCATGATGTGGCAAGCACCAGGGAGGAGCAGGGGGAGCTGGACAGGCAGGGCAAGGGGAGCTGACCAGGTGGCCAGGGAAAGCTGACCAGTGCTTGCCATGTTGGACCCGGTGTTCTTAATCTCACTAGCTCCACCATGCTGTGGTAATTATGCCATTAACTGCATTTTCTTCATTTGGCTCAATGTTTAGCAGATAGTGTTATATGAATCCTCATTTATATTTTGAGCCATCCCACTTCAACCTATGAACATCATTTTAACAGTTTACCTGGTAGAGATACAAGTGTAACTTGGATGCAATTTCTGAATGTCATTTTCTTTCTTTCTCTTTGCAGTCTCCTTGTCCCACATCACACAGCTGGTCCTCAGCCACAACAAGCTGACAAGTAAGTGACCACCTCTCCTGTATTCCAGAGTCTCTCCTTTGAGGGCAGTGTTACCCTAATGCTGACTCTGTGTTTATGTTTCCTTTAGAGAAGCTAATGACATGCTTACCTGAGACAACTTCAAGTTGGCTTAGATGACAACTAACATACATGAGCATAGTGGCTTTCTGTACTTTATACTTGCCTATTCTTTGAGATTCTTTCCCTATGGTGTGTATAAACTAGAGGGAGTGTGGCACTGTTTCTGTGGAGGTGGTTACCATTGGGGCATGGTAAACCATCTGGCAACTAGGCTTGCTGGACCATTCTTTACGATTTCATCAGAAAAAGATCTTACCAAAATACTAGCACCAATGTTCTTTATTTTCATTTATATTATTCTTCAAAGGGGAGAAATTTAGCTGTTGAATATGCTTTGTTTCCTTGCTTGATGAAGGAAAACCCACAAGGTGCTGGACTACATACTTTAGTATCTGTATTTTTCAAATTTTCAAGCCTAGTCCTTTCACCCCTCCCTGCCCAGTTCTCCTGGCATCAACAGTGTTGTGATATGGTAAACATGAGATAAAATTCATATCTATTTTAATAAGTACCTTATGTGATTGATGGCCCATTTTGTGCTTACTGCTCTGGCTTTAAAGATTTTAATGCCAAGGACCCACTCTGCCCCTTATTCCTAATAGACTGTCACTCCTCTGTGCTAGGCATATTTCCTGCAGACTTGAATGATTTTCTAACCATGCAGCAAGAACTTGTTAGGGAGCTCTCTGAGTCCAGAAGAGTTGAGCAGGATGTCGTGTCACGGGACTTGTATTGTGGGTTTATGTGTGTGTGTCCATTAGGGACAGCTTGAAGCCATACCGTGGTGCTGTTGGTTATTGAGAATGAGGAAGGTGGTGAGAGAGGCCCTTCATGTGCGGGAAAGAGAAGATGTGCTCATGTTTAGCCAAAGTGCTACCCTCTGACTGAAAAGGCAGAGGGACATTTTTAATTCTTGGGGGCCATGGAAGCTAAAAAGTGAGACCTCCACATCCCATTCCATTGCTTTTGCAGAAAATAGTCCTGCTCTCCAGGAGAACATTATCCTGGCTGGGAAGGGATTTTCAGTTTGTTTGAAAGGTGACTGGCACAATCTCTAAATTCCCCAACACTTTGTGTGCAGACATTCCTGATTGCAGAGTTCAGGAAAGCATTGCTGGGCCTGTCAGATGTCAGTGGCATATGCACCTGCCTGGCAAGTGCAAGGTCCTGAGTTTGATCCTCGGTACTGAAAACAAAACGAAACGGAAAGAAGAGAAGAGAAGAGAGGAGAGGAGAG
>PVJA010037433.1:0-20396 GCA_004027025.1 Myocastor coypus | reverse complement strand
ATCCCTTTCCTCTGAGGTCCCATAATCTCCTTGACTAGGAAATTTGGGACACCTCTGAGTTATAGGATATTACAGCACAGGTTCTCTTATATCCTGGGTCTTTATTGACCTTGAAGGGCTAGGTCCAAAATATTGGCTATCCTTATAGCCCTTCTTTTTCTCCAATTGTCGGTCTGTTAACTTACATTCTCAACCCTCCAGCAGAAAAGCTTTGTGATACTATTTTTATTCTATAACATAGGTACTGGGCTTATCATCACTGGCTTTCTGAGTATCAAATATCTTTGACTTAGCTTGTAAATGATATTTTCTGACCATCATTGATATTCTAATAACTTTCCATACAATGTGATATAAGCAGTTCTGTGTGTTCTTTTTTGATCCAATGAACTTCATGTCACTTTGGAAGTAAAGAGGTTGTCGATCCCTGAAGCTAAGTTCAATGTTTTCCTGTCCTCAATGTATTTATACTTTTGACACATTTTAATCTGACATACATTCATTCACGATATGCATAATATTGATCTTCATCCATTACTTCTTTTATTTTTAGCCGTTTGATAGTTTGTGCTGTTTTAAATAACATTTGCATAGGAACTCCACAGTATCAGCCTGGCTGAATTTCCACAGCCTTGTGGGTATCTCCTCCCTGAAGACACTGAGCAAGTTGGAAGTTATGCTCCATCTTTACAAAGGAGGCACTGCTCCAAACAGGGTTGGTGGAGCAAAGGCTCCATCTTGTCCACTATGTAGACTTGGATCATGCAATTATTTTTCTTAGAACCTCACCTTTTTCTGGCCTTTTCATCTCTGCAATCCCAATTCTTTTAAGAAATACTTCCCTATGGTTAGTTTGATGACTATCCATAAAAGTGGGATTTTGTTTTCTTGAAGATCTGTTCTGTTGCAAGTTAGTAAAAACAAAATGTTCCCATTATTTGGTCTTAGAAGCTGGTGGTTGAAGCCAGCAGCACTTATAGAGGGCACTGGTTCTGTCATTAAGACCTGGAACATACATTTCCATCTGGGGCATTCTTTAGCACCTCCAGGTTGTCTTGGTCTTCTTTCCTATCTTATACTTAGTTCCTCATGAGCTCACCTGTATTGATAGGTCTGGAGGCTTCATCAAATTTAGTTTATAAAAATAATCAGATGAGAGAGATCTTTCTTTGCAGTACTTATCTACAACAGCTGTACAAAGTCCAGACAGGAGGAAGAGGGACTCACAAATGAGCATTTTTATGATTATAGTTCCATGTGTGGGGAAGAAGTGGCATAGAAAACAAGATACTCACACTTAATCATCCTCAGGGCAGGTGGAAAACATTAAAGAGAATATGCTTCTAGAAGCTGAATCCATTAATTCACAGGGGCACGATCACCTACCTCTTGAACTACAATTTGAAATTCAAGGGCAAATGTCAGACAGGCAACTATATTCCACATTAATTCAATATGTTGCAGGATTTTCCCCTTAAAAACTCTCAGGTCTTTTGCTAAAAAGTCAGACCTAGATTTAGCTATCTTTGTGTAGACATGAATGACTGTTATTGCTTGCATTTAGATGTTTCCCCAAAACCTCATCCACTTTTTGGAGGTGGCTGAGTCTAGGGTGTGGAATACTAGGATTAAGAATGTGTGATAACTAAGTGGGTTTGGCATTCTTTTGGGTATGGATAAGGAAAGCCTCACCCTGAATGTGGGTGGTACCAGTTGGAACCTGGATGGAATACAAAGGGAGATAAAGAAAGCAACTTTGTTGCTTATGCCGTTGACTGGTCACACCATGAACTGTTTCTCCTGTGATGTCCCTTTGCCATGTCATCCTGCCTTGGAACCAGCTGACTATGGACAGGAACCCCTATAAACTGTGAGTTGAAATAAACCTTTCTTCCTTTAACTTTGGGTGCCTGGCATTTTATCTTAGCAAAGAGAAAAGTAAAGAAGACAACGACTTTGCCATCTTTGTGAGAATTAACTAATTCCTTCCATTATCATTGTTCCAAATAAACTACCCAATCAATACCATTTGGGCTAGGATGTGGAATCAATGATTCTATATAGTCTGTACTAAAATCTAAATAGGGAACTTCTTTTTTTCTTTTTCTTTTTTATTACTTTTAATAAGAAATACCAATGTGACAGTTTCAAAACACCTTAGTAGTACATTCCAAATATTTGATACAATGCATATTGTCTTCCTACTAGTTATGCAGAGCACAGGGTGTAGATGTGATAATTTTTCTAATCCATATTGGTACAAAAAAGTTTGTTCTCATTGAAATAGGAGAAAGTAGTTGTATACATAATCCAATGCTCCATAATCGCAGTGGGTTACTGGCAAAACTGGAAATGTTGGAAGCTGTTGATTTAAGCCTTTTATAGCTCAGCATATTAATCTAGCTCTACATTTTATGCCTCATGGTTAAACTTTTCTACTGGGTGGTGAAGGGCAAGTTAAAGCAAGACCAAATGAAAATATACTTGTGTGTGTGTGTGTGTGTGTGTGTGTGGTACCAGGGATTGAACTCAGGACCCTATGCTTGCTAGGCAAGCACTTATTCTATTGAGCTATCTCTCCGGCCCTAAGCAGAGAATTTCTAAACTATGCCTTTCTGTTCTGGAAGGTCCTAGTCCCTGCACAAATAAATAACTTTTTATTTTCATGTCCAATTAAAGGCAGCTCCAAGTTGTTATCCAAAACTACAAAGTGCTCAGTTTGATGATTAGTGACAAGACAAGTATGGCTGTTACTATCTTAGAACTCCATTTGAAATCCCTTCGAAGGCTTTTTTCCCCCCTTCCTTTCTTTTTTTCCATGAGAAGAGTAAGCAAAGCTCATCTGGGGATGGCACAGTGCTTTCAGGCCTGGGTAAAGATGACTGGCTACTTTGATGCTGGTCTCTGGAAGTAGCCTCACACATACGAATTGATTTATTCCAGCTCTCTCGTTCTCCACAGACTCTTCCTAAGACATTGCCCAATTTCCAGGACACTGAAATATTGAGAGGTTGGACTATTAAGATATCTGTGACTTAGTCCCTTTGTGGTCTGACTCCAGGGTCTGCTGGTGCCCACCACCCCTCAGAAAGAAGAGGGCTCAGGGAAGGGTCATAGACAGCTGAAATGACATATCCCAGTGAAAGACCAATTGGGATGAGAGAGAGAAGCTTCAAATAGGACTTGGACATTTTGAGGAAACATAGGAAGAAAAATAAGCTTAAATAGGGAGACTACCAAGACAGGGAGGGAGGGAGGGAAGGAGGGAGGGGATAGATGAAAGCATTAAGATGTGTTGTGTACATGTACCGACTCTCTCTGCAGTGAGTAAAATTATTAGAAACTGCACACGTGTACTAATAAAATTAACAATTAAGAAAGGCAAAAAAATAAATGGCCTATTTATACATTTTTATTGTGCCCCACAATTTGAAACATTTTCCCCGGAAGTGGTAGAAAAGGGCTCTTCATCATTCTGATGTTTAGAGAAGCCCCGAGAAGGACTCTCCTGAGGAACCCCCTCTTTAATATACTGTACAACAGAGAACTATACATCCTTTACGATGCCCAGCTGATCTTGTCCCTAAGTATTGCTCAATCAACCTTATTTTATTCACTCATTACAGGTTAATTGATAGGCTCTGGTTCTGGCCACGATGGAGTAGCTGCAGTTCTCACTTATCTTCCTTCTCACAACTAAAACCTCCCAGGCATAAGGCAGAGGACACGAGGAGACTGAATGCTGGGGTGGGAAAGGCAGACTGCCGGGAGTCGGCTGTGCTCCTCAGGTTTGCTTTCACTTCCAGTATGTTTGGAACTGAGTAGTGTTGGAGAAGTCTACAAGCTGAGACTGCCAGCAAGCAAAAACAACAGAAGCCTCAAGAAGAGAAAACCTTTTCGAAAACAGCTGGTTTCCTTCAGATAAATACCAAAGGAAAAGCAGTGAACACTTTGTAGAGACAGATGTATAAAGTGCAAAAGTGAACAGGGACAAGACTGAAGACACAAGCTGGGCCTGAACATGTGCGGGACCTCAGGTACCAGATGAAGAAACTTTGACTCTGTTTTACAAATTTGGGGCAACTGTTGGTATGACTTTGGAGCATAAGAAATAGTTTTTTTTTTTTTTTTTGCATTTTTATTTATTTTTTATTATTATTACTTTTAATAAGAAATAACATCGTGAAATTTTCAAAACACATTAGTAGTACATTTCCAGTAATTGATACAGTGCATATTATTGTCCTCATAGTGGTTATACAGAGCACAGGATGTAGACATGATAATGTTTCTAATCATTATTGGTACAAAACATTTCTTCTCATTGAACTAAGAAATAGTTTAAATTTGAGTTTTTGGTGGATCAACCCAGGGTGGTCTAGAAGTTATCTTTAAAGTTGTTCAGTCCCCATTTAAATCACATAGCAGCTAGTCAAAGAGAGAGGATACTTAGAATATGTGTATTTCTGTAGTGATTCTACTAAGTTTATTTATTTATTTTTTTATTTTAGGGAAGGGTCTACAGGGTGCGCAGGGTCTCACTACTATATCAGACTCAGTGATCCACCTGTTCACAGCCTCCCAAGAGCTGGGATTACAGGCATGCACCACCATGCCCAGGCTTAATTGTTGTCTCAGTGTGCCCTGGGAGTGGGGCCAGCATGGCAGGCCAGGGGATGGAACTCCTGGCCCCTGCAGGTCTACTAACTTTAATTCATTTGTAAATTTTGCTTCAGTGGTGCATGCCTTAAATCCCAGTGCTCTGGGAGGCTGAGGCAAGTGGATCACAAGTTCAAGCCCTTGGGAAACAGCTTGCTGGAAATAGGTGAGGAAACGAGGTCTTTCCTATGCTGGAAAAGGGGAGCAAAATAGTGAGGAAGACATCTACTCTCCTGTTGTGGCTTAAGGTTCTTAGGCCTCCTCTGTGGATGTGAATGGAAGATGGTTGATATAACAGTTCAACTCTCATTTCTTGTGCCCCATCTATTGGCTCAGGCCTCCTGTGCTCTAAACATTCTGCCCATTTATTTCTTGTAGTCTGCATGGGGAATGTGGACTGAATATGTTGGTGGAAACAAGAATCACATAGGATAGTTTTTCTAGTGTCCTGGAGCTTGTCTTTCTCAGAAAAGGGGAAACCTTTTTCTTCACTTGATACCTGAGGTCCCGCACACGTTCAGGCCCCGCTTGTGTCTTCAGTCTTGTCCCCATATACTTTTGCACTTTATACATCTGTCTCTACAAAGTGTTCACTGCTTTTCCTTTGGTATTTATCCGGAGGAAAACAGCTGTTTTCAAAAAGGTTTTCTCTGTGTAATACATGGGGTTTTGTGGTTATATGGAGGCTTCCAATAGGGATGGGAACAGACCTTTCATTTTTATTTGGAATCCTGTCTCTCACCAAGATTCAGAAGACAGACTGTGTCAGAGGGATGGGAGCCAGGATGAGTTCAAGTGACACCTCTCACTCAGTATCTGCCAGCAGTGACTGCTCCCTGCTCAGACGGTGAGAGGCTCCTAATGGCTTCTGTTAGGAATACTCTTCCTCTCCTAGGCTGGAAAACAGGTTTAGGGCAGACTACTCAAGCCAGGACCTACTTAGTTAAATCCTCATTTTTAGAGTGTTACCACCAGCAGCAATAATAACAAAATGGAGGCTGAGAAAGGGAGAGTGTGACTGGCATGCAGGATATAAAATGCGCCCCGAGGGACAGGAGGGAGGAAGCGATCCCAGGAGAACAGATGAGAGAGGAGAACAGAAGTGCTCATGAAATACCTTCCAGAACAGGATGGGAAAGTGGGATAGTGCCTGAGTCTGGGGGAAGTCAGGACTTCATACCAGAGCTCCCTGCAGGGTGATGAGGAAGGGTCCAAAGGGCCAATGTTGGAGTGCAGGGACCCCAGCAGAGTCTGAAGGATTGGCGAGGTCAGACTCAGAGTGGGGGCTGCTGGGGCCATTTGGCTGGTAAGCATCTGGGCCACTTCCACCAGTCCTCAGAAGAAGAGAGGAACTTCTGTGCTCACTGAGGCTTTTCATCTGTGTGAAGTCCTGACTAAATAGCAAGAAACTTCACTGGTGTAAGTCTGACCTACAGGTAGCTTGTGGGAGTTTAGAACAAGGCTTAGGGCCAGCCAAATGGCTCAGTGGATTAAAGGACCTGCAAGCAGGCCCAGGGGCTGGGGTTTGATCCCTGGGCTTGCTCTGCTGGCCCCAGCCTTGGGGCACACTGAGATAGAAATTGAGACTGGGCATGGTGGTGTGCACCTGTAGTCCCAGCTCTTGGGAAGCTGTGGACAGCAGATCACTACAAGTCCAGTCTAGTAGTGAGACCCTGAGCACCCTGTTGACCCTTTCCTAAAATACAAAAAAGAAAGAAGAAGGAGAAGGAGAAGGAGAGGAAGAAGAGGAAGAAGAGGAAGATGAAGAAGAAGAAGAAGAAGAAGAAGAAGAAGAAGAAGAAGAAGAAGAAGAAGAAGAAGAAGAAGAAGAAGAAGAAGAAGAGGAAGAGGAAGAAGGAGAAGAAGGCTTAGCATTTAGAGATTTCTCTGAGGAGAGTGGTGTGTACCTACTCTCTTTGGATCTGGGAAGCTTTGAGACTGCTCTGACAGAAGCAGTGCTGTGTGATTCCTGGGTCTAGGTGGTAAAATGTCTTATGGGGCTTTCTTGGCACCCGCACCCCTATGCAAAACATCTGGCCATCCCAATCAGGATTGAGAGGTCATGTGAAGGAGTTCTAGCCCACAGCCAGCCTGAGCTTAAACTTTGGTCACCCTCACTAAGTCACTTTGGGCCCTCCAGACTGGACCATCTGCTAACCAAGCACTACTAAATGACATCAACAGAAGTCACGAGATTTATAAGCTCATTGCTACACGTTGAAATATATCCCATCCCCTCTCCCAAAATTCGTATGTTGAAATCTTAACCGCACTACTTCTGTATTTGGAATGTTACCGTATTTGCAGACAGCATGTTAAAAAGGAGTTAAGGTTAAATGATGCCCCATGGGTAGGCTCTAGAGTCCTGACTAGAAGGGGAGAGTTGGATAGAGTTGCATAGAGCATAGGGCATAGTGTAGACACAGGGAGAAGGTGGCCAGCTGTGAGCCAGGGACAAAAGCTGGCTGTGCCAGTACTTTAATTTTGGAATTCTAGCTTCCAGAAATATGAAAAAATATAATTCTGCTGTTTAGTATTTTGTAATTAGTACATGTTTGCATATGTAATTATTACATTCCTCATGGGGAGAATGATTACATTCTACGTGGACATAACATCTTTTTTTTAAAAAAATTCACCCTCATTTGTTGTTATTTTAACTTGTAACCTGTAGCCCTTTGTTGGGCAGAATTTATCATCAAACTAAGAATTTCTCATCTACAGGAATTGTTAAAGATAATACCACAATTGCTGCTTTTAGTCACTAAGTTTTGTGGCACTTTGTTCCACAGCAGAAATAGGAGAAAGTTCAGACTTCTAAAATTCTTGCTTTAGTGATTTCCTTTGTCCTTGAGTTCCAGTTTCATTGCACTATGGTTACCTAGTATGTTTTGGATGATTTCAACTTCTCTATAGTTACTTAGACATGTTTTCCCAGATAATATATGGTCTATTTTGGAGAATGTCCCATGTGTAGCTGAAAAGAAAGTGTATTCTGAATTTTAGGGTGGAACATTCTATAAACATCTACCAAGTCTGTTTGTTCACAGGCTTAGTTTAATCCTGATATTTCTTTGTTAATATTTGGCCTAGTTGATTTATCTATTTGTGAGAATGGACTATTAACATCCTCCACTACAACTGTGCTAGTGCTTATTTGGTTTTTCATGTCTGTTAGTATTTGTTTTGTGTAGTTGGGCGAAGTTGTGTTTGGTGCACACATATTTGTGATTGTTATCTCTTATTCTACGAGTTTTTCCTTAATAAGTATGTCATGATGTTCTTTGTCTCTTTTGATCAGTTTTTGGCTTAAAGTTTGCATTATCTACAAATAGAATAGCTAGCCTTGCCTTTTTCCGGGTTCCTGTGGCATGGAGAATTGTTTTTCATTCTTGGACTTTTAGTCTATGAATTTCTTTTTGGGGTTAAATGTGTTTCTTGAATGCAGTATGTAATAATACATGAAACTTAACACCCTTGTGCACAACCAATGGGCTATAGAGGAAATTAAAGACAAAATTAAATGGTATGTACAATTGAATGATATATAATTAAATGATAATGCCAATAGAACATACTGAAACTTATGGGTTACAATGAAAGCAGTCCTACGAGGGATTTACAGTGATGAACTCACATATCAGGAATATAGAACAAGATCAAATAAACAACCTAATTTTGATCCTCAAACTTTTAGAAAAAGAATGAATCAATCCCAAAATTCATAGGTGAGAGAAAATTATACAGATAAAAGTAGAAATTAGTGAAACAGAGACTAAAAAAAAAATAAAGAATCAACGAATTGAAGAGTTGGTTCTTGAAAGAATAAATAAAATTGGCAAACCATTAACCAACTTTATCAAAAGTGAAAGAAAATACGAATTCAAATAAAGAAGGAAAAAATTATAGTGGATTCCACAGTCACCAAGATATCAATACTTACTATGAGAACCTATATGCTAATAAGATGGAAAACACAGAAAAAAATGATAAATTCCTAGACACAATCTAATTGCCAAAAATAAATCAAGAAGATATAAAAATTCTAAATAATCCAATATCAGCCAATTATGAAATTTAAAATATAATTAAAAATGTATCAGCAAATAAAAGCCCAGGGCTTGATGAATTTATCATCAATCATATTCAATACTGTTCTAGAAACACTAGCCAGAGCAATTAGAAAAGAAAAAAAAATTAAAGGAATAAAGATAGAAAAGGAAGAAGTTAAATTATCACTATTTGCAGATGACATGAGACTGTACATAGGAGACCAAAAAATTCCATCAAAAACTTGTAAATTTTATAGCCAAATTCAATAATGTAGTAGGATATGAAGTAAACACTCAAAAATCAATAGCATTCCTGAACACAAATAACAAATACTCAGAGAGAAATTAGGGAAAGCACACACTCCACAATAGCATCTAAAAAAATGAAATGCTCAGGAACATATCTAATAAACAATGTAAAATATCTGTACAATGAAAACTACAGCACCTTAATAAAGGACTTTAAAGAGGATATTAGAAAATAAAAAGATATCCCTTGCTCTTGAATAGGAAGACCCAATATAGTGAAAATGGTTAGACCCTAAAACTTCTATGCAGATTTAATGCAATTCAAATAAAATATCTAGAACATATGAGGAATAAAAAAGAATTAAATTCCTCTGAATTTAAAGACTCAATTCAAGGGGCCAGGGAGATAGCTCAGTAGAATAAGTGCTTGCCTGTCTAGTTCAGGTCCTGAGTTCAATCCCCGGTACTGGAAAAAAAAAAAAAATCAAAGACTAAATTTAAAACGGGTGTCTAAGGTGAATACACACTTCTCAGATGAAGAAATACAAATGGCAAATGAGTTAATGAAAAAATGTGCAACATCATTGGTCATCCAAGAGATATAAATTAAAACAACACTGAAATTTTATCTCACCCATAAAAGAATGGCTATGTTCAAGAAATCAGCCAGTAACAAATGCTGGAGGGGCCATGGGCAAAAAGAAACCCTTCTTGATTGTTGGTGGAAGTATAGATTGGGGCAACCACTATAGAAATCCTTGAAGAGATTTCTCAAAAACCTAGGATTAGATTTCCCATTTGACCCAACTATTCTCCTTCTAGTTATATTCCCAGAGAACTGAAAACATCATACCACGGTGATAGATGTGCACCCATGTTTATAGCAGCACCATTTGCGATAGCTAAATCTTGGAAACAACCTCAATGCCATCAACTGAGGAATGGATAAAAAAAAAAAAGTGTGTGTGTGTGTGTGTGTGTGTGTGTTTTAATATAATGGAGTGCTACTCAGCCACTGTGACTTTTATAGGAGAATGGATACAACTCAGGACCATATTCATAAGTGAAATCAATCTGATCCATATGTACATACATCATGTTTTCTCATTAATGTGAGAAACTGAAGGAGTAAATGAGGTTGAAAACATCAATAGATATTGTGAATTGGGAAAAAAAAAACTGTTCAAAAGAAAAAACAAACTGTGATTGGGGAAAGGGGAAAGAAGAAAGGGAAGAAGAAAAAATTATTTATATATAAGATAGTTAAGATAGTTATTGTTATAAGCTAACCTGAGTGACTCTATCTTATGCTCCGCCAGCATTTTAGGAGCTGCTTGTCCCCTGGCTCACCCTGCCTAACCTTAAACCATGGAATGTGCTAAACCTTTCCGAGGCAGAATTCGACCCCAGGTGTCCCAGGGCTCAAAAGCCTTTTAGAGACAGGATGCGACCCCTGGTGCCCCAGAGCTCAAACAGAGAATTGACTTAACCCCTGTCTTAGTTGACACAAGCCCTCCTACCCAAAACAAACTCTGCCTTTTGCCTTTGTTTGGTTTAGACTCTGTTCTTACCTTTATTTGGCCAAAGCTTTGTATCTCCCCTTTGTTGTAAGCTGACTCCAGCTACCTCTCTCTGTAACAAACTTTGTGATTGTTATATTGTAAAATCTTGTTCTCACTGTGAACCACAAGCCTGGTTGCAGATACTCTCACTAATTGTAGACATACCCGGTGACAAATGTCTTTCCTGATTACAAGAACAAAAGGCAACTCCTGGGCCCTGCAACGTCTCCTTTTCCACCCCAACCTTGGTGCCAGAGGTCCTTCCTGATTATAGGATCAAAGACAACTCCTAAATCTTGGAAAGTTCTCTCCAATCAAAGACAACCACCCTTTCTCCACTCCACCTCTGTGGTTTCCCTTTTAAATTCTTTGTTTCATCTCAGCAGCCATGCTTCATTCTCCTGACCCACAGGAGAGTGTGGGCCATTGAGCTCAGCCAATAAAGCACTACAAATTTTTGCTTTTGGGTCTTTGTTTTCTTTGCGACGTGCAACAGTTATACAGCTAGTTTCTTGTAGTTCATTGAAAAGAAAGGTTTATGCTAATGTTGTTCGGGTAAGATATCATTCCTGTGTCTTACATTCTGAATAACTACAAAAATAACAATATACAATGCACTATTGTAATTCTCCTACTATCCTGTTTTGAAACTGTTTTATTTTTTCTCTTTAAAATTAGACAGGAGGCTGAGGCAGGAGGATTGGTGCAAGTTCAAGACCAGCCTGGGCTACAAAAGTGAGTTCAGAGCCAGCCTGAACTGCATAGTGAGACCCTGTCTCGAAAAAGGCAAAAAAAAAAAAAAAAAAAAAAAAAAAAAAAAAAAAAAAAAAAAAAAAAAAAAAAAAAAAAAATTAGAAAAGTTCTTACTCTAGAGTCTGAGGTTATATACATTTTTATATAGGTCAGGTTACCGTGGCAGGCTGGAAGAACTAACTATACTCCATAGAGCAGATGGGTTCACAGGTTAAGGCCAAAGCCTACAGGGAAGGCTCTTGTGGCACTTGAGATTCAGAACTTTTATTTATTTATTTTCTTAATATTTATTTATGTATTTATTTATGTATTTATTTATTTATTTATTTATTTGGTGGTACCAGGGATTGAACTCAGGACCTTGCACTTGCCAGGCAAGCACTTGAGATCCAGAACTTCTTCTTAGTCTGAGAGTAATATAAAACACTGGATCCAATGTAACATTATATATTTATTTTATAGATATGCCATTTTTGATTAGGTGAGATTCCTTGGGAGAGAGAATTATAGCATCAGATTGCAGGCCCAGGGCCCTGTATGACCTAATTATTTTTTTTTAAAGAGTGATTATAGCTCTAGAGGTAGGGGTTAGCTCTCAGGGCCTCTACCTGGAAGCGCTTTCTGTAGCCATGGGGCATGCTCCATTGCAGCTAATTACAGGCTGTCTGCTAAGATTTTCTAATTACTTCACTTACATCAGCCTTGCTTTCTTTAGGAGTCTGTAGGCTTTTCTGAAAGCATCTTGAGGACAGGGACACATTTATCTGGGCATTCTACCCCAAGCAGAGCCTAGGTGAGCACCAGATACCTCAAGGACAGTAGGTAGCAGGTGTGGGCAGTGGACAAGGCCTCTGGGGCCAGCATGGGCGGCTTCTAATGTGAATTTTACTTCTTAATAGCTATGGGACTCTGGGCAAATTGTCAAACCACTCCAAACTAGTTTCCTCATCTGCTCAACAGGGATACTAATAGTTCCTGTCTTATAAAGCCCTTGAAAGAGTGCCTGGGACCTAAGAAACACTCGTTCTATATTAGCAAATATTTATATATTTATTTTTAAATTTTTTATTTTATTTTATTTTCTTGTTTCAGAACCTTTGTTTGTTTATTCACTCATTTTTATGGCCGGCTCAGCCTGTCCCAAGGGCAGGGCTGGCGCAGCATGTGATGCCAGGGATCGAACTGCGGTCCCTGAAGCCGCCCAAGCTTTCCCAAGCAGGCGCTTTAGACCACTGAGCCATCCCGCCGGGCCCTTAGCAAATATTTAGATGTTTCCTTTCATTTGGTTCTAAAAGTTCAAGAGCTCCTACGTATTCACTGCTGTTAGGTTTAGGGCTTGGATGTGGGAAAGGACGAGGAAAGCCAGTGGGCAGCTGGAGTTGGAGGGCATGGATTTTTTCATGAATCCAGTTTCCCCTGGGTGAATTTACAAGCCTCTGTCTCAGAACTGGGACGGGTGGTAAGGGTATGAAGGCATGGATATCACTGCTTCTCTCTCCATGCCACCCTCTGCCCCCAAGCGGACAAATCCCAGGTGCTCACCCGGCACCCACATCTGACTGGCTCTTCTGTCCTACTGGGGACTCCCAGTGAAGCCAGAGACTCAGGATCCATCCTAGTCATGGCAGGAGCTTTGAGAAATTAAAGGGGAGCAAGTTAATTAGAAAAATGCTTAATTAGAAAACCAGTTACCTAGAAGAAAGGGAATTAACTGAAAAGTAGAACTTAATCAAGAGCTTTGGGGCACAAGAATCAAGAGCTGGGGCTGGCTTGTGCCGGTTTCTGAGTCTCCGATAAGTGCTTCCTCTTCCCCAGCTTCATGCTCAGCGTTATGCTGTTGGTAGCTCAAAACCTGCTACAGGGGGGGGCATTTATGTCAGGCACTTCGACAAGTGTTTCAGACTTGTAACTTGTCGCAGCGATCTGTTGTTCACATCTGCAAAAATTTAATTTGGACTCCTCGTCAGAAAGCCTTCAGGTCTCAGCGAGTACCCATGAGGCAGATCTTGAAATAGACAGGAGAAGACCTTTTAATATGTCTGTTGTTTTAAAGCTGATGTCTCCGAAGCAATTTGCTCCAGGCGAGTTGTAGGAGTGTCTAAGAAAAAATTCTCTCTTTTCTTGTTTTATCATTTTCATTTACTTTCTAATTTTTCCAGTCTTAGTTTTGTTTTGTAATATCTGAAACATTATTATCACAATTCTACGTACAGGATCTGCCTAAAAATGAATACACACTTCAGGAAGAGAAACACTTATATAAATATTTTAATAATAAATTTATGCAGATATCATGAAATTAACACAAACTTCCTTTGCCCTCTACAATTACAAGAGGTGCTTGAGGTGATGGTCACAAACCTCCAGACATTTATATGTCCAGCGAACTGCTGCCTGGGTAATCTTGGTCATGGAGATTGCTGTGCATCCATTTTCAGTTTCTTCTCGAAGCTATTGAAGAAACATCATACTGTTCTTTTTTTTTCCTGAAGTGTTCATACTTTTTTGGTGGACTGTGTATATGTACTTTATATAAATATGTATATTTGAAAAATATGATAAAATTCTTTAACTGATATGTATAAGGTAAAGAGAAAAAAAACTATGGAGATCATTGATTTAGGGTAAGCAAAAAGAATTAGCTCAAAGAAACAGCATGATTCAGGATTTGTGCATGTGTGTTACACCTATGATATTAGAAATTAGAGGTGAAGATAAGAGGTAGGCAAGGTGGTTTCTTTGCTGTCTTAGGCCAAGATTTTTTGATTAGTACCCAAGAAGGGTGGTGGGCCCTGGTGGAGAGCAAGGTGTTGGTCCTCACCAGTGTGGGTGGAGACTCCTTATGCAAATGTTAGTATCAGCTGAACAGGTGGAGGATCTGTTGTGATGTAGACGGCTGGGAACTATACTTCCAGGGTTAGTTAGCAGGCCCAAGATGGGTGCTGCAAACTTCTCCCTATGTAGAAGTTGTTACTAGAGTCTAGAGGCTACAGATGTAGGTCAATCGTAGCCTAGACTGTGAGGGGCTGTGATGCCATCCTCTGCATTAACAAAAGTACAGTACATGTTTATATTTTATAAATATAAAAGATACATGGCTGGCAATCCCCCTTAAGGTACTTGCCCTCCCCTTGGACTCATCCCATCTTCTTGCCATTTTCTCAGGCAGCTCTGGAAGTCCTCTTTCAGTGACGCCCTTTGCGAGGTAAGCTTAAAACATATGGTGAATGCTGCACGTAGAAACTGAGTGACTTGGAGAAAAGTTTGAAGATACAAGGGGGTTTGCTGATGACCAATCATGAGATTCAGAGAGCGGAATGGAAGGAGTCTGGAGCAGGTGACTGAGAAGGCTGTAAAATAAAGAGGGGTCCAGGGCTGAGCCCTGGCTTAGGAAGCTGGACTCCTGGTGCTGTTCCATATGCTCACCACTGTTTCCTGACATTGGTCTTTGTGGCTGATCACGGTGGTGAGACAGAAGCAATGCGGTTGGTGGAAACAAAGGGGCCACGTCATCTGAGGAGTGCAGTAGAGCTCTGGAGCCACAACTGTATTTGAACCTGTGATTTTCTCCCTTGAAGAAATCACAGGCTCTTGGTTGCATATATTGCAAGTCACTTCTTGCCTTCCTCCTTGATGACTTTTCTCAGAGTAGCTTTGACTGAGTAAGGCAAAGGAAATATATGCCTGTTTTAGAAGGACCAATGTAGGGCTGAAGTCTGATGCTTCCTTTTGACCTGTAGCCCCACAAGAGTGAAGGGCTTCAAAATTGCCTTACAAGAATATCACCCATTTATATAGCTCACCCGTCTCTGCCTGAGCAAGGAAGCAAGCTTTGCATGTCAATCCCTTCCGCAGTGGACAGGGACATACAGAGGCATAGCCCTGCCTTTCATTGACGCCTTTAACTTGCTTCCCTTGGTCTATGACACCATCTACATCTAAAAGAAGGGATTGCCTTCCCATATGGGTTTTTAAACATTCATTTGCACCCCAACCGTATCATCATGTATCTGAGATGTTGTCTATGAGTGCATGAGATCGGATGAAGTGCATCCATTGCTTTCCTGTCCCTGGACAAAACACCCCTAACTTACAATTTAGAGAGAAATTTAGAGGTTAATTTTGGCTCCCAGTTTCAGAGTGTTCAGCCAATGACCACTCTGCAGTAAGGCAGAAGCGGTATGAGGGAGGAGAGCTGCCCAATCTCTCACAGCCAGGAAACAGAGAGACAAGAGAGGAGCCTGGGACAAGAATATGCCCTGCCAGGTCCTGCTCCCCAGCGACCCACCTATTCTAACTATGCCTTACCACCTAACAGTACCTCAGCTATGACCCAAACAGTGAATTTGAGTGTAGTGCTTCTGAGTTGCAGTCACATCCCAAAGCCCTACCTCTGAGCACAATGAGATTTTTATGGGGTACTTTTAGTGCAGACCATAACGAGGCTGGCCATGGCCATGGCCATGAGGACTCTCCTCTTGGAGGGGTTGCCAGGCAGTCATTGCTATGTCCACATTTGCTTCTGTGTTGATATCTGCATCTACTTACATCTACCATCTTCTTGCTTGAGGTTAGATGTCCTTGCTTTATCCACACAACTACTTCTTTCTCACCTCTCCAAACACAAATGACTACCCAACAAGACTCACCTTCACTTACCTCTTACTTTACTTTAGATGTTATTTTTTTGGGGGGGAGGGGTTAAAAGCTTCAACTAGGTATTAAAGTGCTAGAATTAACTTTTCCTTCTTCTGATCAACTATGATGCTTAGCATAGCAGTTCTGCAAAGGAAGTTCTCAGTGTTTGTTGATTGATTGATATGAAGAAATGTGTTAGAACTGTTAAATTTGTTATGACAGAGAAGCCAGCAGCCTCAACGCAGACTAGGAACTGTCTATCTAGTATAAAGACTTCGACTATATTGCTAATTATTATGACATTTTAAATTAATTATATATTCCCAACTACATTTTCAGTTGTATGTATAATTATTATTATACTGAACAGTATTTATATCTAAGTGTTTAGCATTTTGTGTAAGTGACTGAAATTAGTAATGTTTATGTGCAGTCCAAATCCATTTTTTCAATCATTCTCCTCTCTGAGCCTTAGCGTGGACAATGCCTCAGACGAAATGCAGCTTAGTTCTAATCTCCCTACACTGCATGCAGAAGTCTGAAGACAGGCCTTGGATTCAACCCTGGCCGAGGAAGAGCTCCTTTCCCACTTCCCCCTCTCCTGTGGCTGTCCTTGCTTTCCGTGTGGACCGTGCCACTGCTTGGTGGCTACACTTGAACATTTGCTTTCCGTTCATTTTGATGTTTTACTTTGCATTTTCAATTCACAAACAAGTAGAAAGATAATTCTCACCTCTATTTAACAATAAACATTGTTCATTTATTTGTTAAGGATTTAAAATATATAGACATGTTAATCATTTGGGCTTCAAAACTTTAGTCAAAATTCTTCTTCTTTTTTTAAATTGTGTATGCTAATTTGAATCTAAAAGACTGGCTAAAGGCCCATGTATCAAAGGTCTTTCGTAGCCCGGGGGGAGGTGGCCCTGTGGAAGGGAGCCATGTCACTCGGAGCCTGCCCTCTAAGGCCACAGCAGGAGCATAGCCCCTTCTTATCCCTCCTTTGCTTCTGGGCCACCCTGAGCTGGCAGCCTCCTTGGCTACTGTGGCCATCTTGGCCACCAGATGTCATTGCAGGGACTTCTCCAGAGGTGGAGGACTAAGTGGGCACAGACTGGAACTTCTGATGCTGTGATCCCCAATAAACCTTTCCTGCTTCTCTGTTGATTATCTCAGCTTTTTTGTTTCTTTGCAGTAACAAGATGCTGATGAGCCACTCCGTAATTACAACATCACTGTCACATTGTGTTAGTTTGGTAGGGCTGTGACAAAAACAAACAAATAACCACAGACTGTAGTTTGAATGACAGAAATTTATTTTCTCACAAAAAGACTAAAATCAAGGTGTTAGGAGGTTTGGTGTCTCCGAAGGACCTCTCAGAGGCTGGTGGCTGGGTGCCACAGTGCTGTGTCCTCACATGGTCTTGCCTCTGTGTGTCAACTTCCTCCTCTTTTAGGGACAATTCTGGATTCGATGAAGATGCATCCCAAAGACTTCCTCTTAATCACATCTTTACTTACTTCTGAATATAGTCACAGTTTAAAGTACTGGGCTTTAGAATTCCATATTTTATCTTTTATCTTGTCCTTGCTAAAGGTATTTCTATCTACAGTGGTTCCAGTACTCTCGCTTTCTCCCATGCTATTGTCTTATTGAAGGAATTACCTAACATTTTGCACTTCTCTTTTTGCTTTGTGGTAGTAATTTATCTATTCACCATATTGAGTTTCTTGTAAACTAGTGTTTCTCTTTTTTTTCCTAATGGCCTGATTGGGGCAGCTTTGGGCAAGAACATTTCATACACGTTGTTGTAACTCTCACACTGGTTCCCCTTAGATGACCGTGTATCTGGCTGTTCACATGTAAGTGGCACCTAAAGTAGTACCTGGGGTAAGGCAGGGATGGGGCGGCTTGCACCCCAGGCGCAGTCAGCGTTTCCTCCCCTGAACAGGAAGCATCTGCAGGCAGTGCTGTAGCCCTTGGCCATCTGCTTTAGCCATCATATTTTACCTAATAGTTTTAGCACCCATTAGTGATTGTTAACTAAATCAACTATTTCATTAGGGTTTATAAAATTTATTCTACATTAGCTGGAATTATTCCACTAAGAACTGTTTCCCCTCATCAACTGGGCTATTTAGTTACCCTTAAATACAGTTGTCTGGA
Organism: Myocastor coypus; assembly: GCA_004027025.1. Taxonomy (NCBI): domain Eukaryota; kingdom Metazoa; phylum Chordata; class Mammalia; order Rodentia; family Myocastoridae; genus Myocastor; species Myocastor coypus. Next base: position 2,316 of record PVJA010037433.1, on the reverse strand, counting down.
AAGGCAAGATAAATGATTTTCACTTTTAATTATCAATTTTTAGAATAAAGAATCTGTAAAGTCACCTGCAACTGTGACATACATGGTTTGTTTTGGTTGGAATTTCCATGCTTTGAGTGTCATTTCTATATTTGTGGCCTCTCATGTGTTTTCAGAACCATTCTTAATATGCTAAACTGGCCCACTTTTGGCCAGTTATAGCCCCTCGGGCTTGAGCTGGCTTTCAGTGAATCCATTGGTCTCTGAAAGCTTCATTTCTTTAGGAAGCCCTGGTTCCTCAAATGCAGAGTATAGCTAGAAAATACTATCTCATTTCCCATGCAATTTTGTTTGTTCTCTCAATAGACAAAACTAGGCAATATACATTTAAAAATATATATTTTTGAAGTCATGGATTTGTGGTGATAATGTATATTCAAATTTAATATTGCAGGACTTTATTTACTTGGGTTTATACTTCTAAATATGTATTTTCTCTTGAGCTGAAAATCTTGATTTCTAACATTAATGTAGTTATTTATTCTACTATTTCAAAAAACAATGCAACTCAATGAATGGAATATAAGTATATGTGTCATACAATACAAAGGGTTCTAACTTATGTTGGTGGAAGAGTACTAAAGAGTCAGTAGAAATTGTATTTAGAGTCTTGAGTTTTTGAGTTTTTTCAGTCTAGTGATACATGGCCAGAGAGTAACTTGCAGCGCCGGACAGTGACAGCAAGCTACAGACTCTGGTCAGCCTCTTGGTAGACAACTTACCATCCACAGTGTGTTGTGTGGCTAGGCCATTGTTATCTTGCTAGCCCAGTTACATGTACCGACTTCTTTTTTTTTTTTTTTTTTTGTTACAGGGTCTCGCTATGCAGTTCAGGCTGGCTCACTTTTGTAGCCTAGGCTGGTCTCGAACTCGAAGCAATCCTCCTGCCTCAGCCTCCCAAGTGCTGTGATCACAGGCGTGTGCCACCGTGCTAGGCTCTTTTTCTAAATATTTTCAGTTTATGACAGCTTACTCATAAGTGCCACAGAGGCTAAGCTGCAACTATGTGTCATGCCAAAGTAACATAAAAAGTGCCAAATTTCAGATGTAACTGAATTACTTTTTTTCTTCTCTATTATTGTTCTGTAGCAATTATATTAACTTGTTCCCCTTCCTTTCATTTTAGGGATGGCATTCTGTCTACATTAACAAAATACCTTAGCTGGAATAAGTTACAAACAGTGGAGGTGTGTCCCTCACAGCTCCGGAGGCTGGGAAGCCTGCATCTAGGTGCAGGGAGTCTTGATGTCTGACTAACGCTCTCTCTGCACAGTGCTACCTACCTTTGTCCTCATGTGATGGCCTCCTGCAGGCCTTTTAACCAGGGTGCTGATCCCACGTAAGCTCTAACCTCATCCCTTAGTTACTCTTCAGAAGGCTCTGCCTCCTGCACCCTCTTGCTGGGGCTGAGACGTATGAATGAAACACAGAGTGCAGTAATGTGCAGTTTTGGATTTGTAAACAGTAAGATTTAGAAGTTAAAAGCTATCCCAAAGGAAGATTCTCTTCGACCTGAGCCTGTTTCTTCCCCGCTCCCCTTTTTACTGCCTAAAGGTAACTAATTTTTAACATTAATGTCTGGATAATTTTTAGTTTTTAAAAAATGACGCACACAGGCAAATTCATTTTCAGATTCTACTTCTCCCCCTTCCCAAAGGATAGTGGATTCTGCAAACTTTGGGCACCTTTCCTTCTCATTTGACAGTGCTTCAAGGAATCTTTTTAATGGTTGCCAAGTCTTCTGTCACCTGTAGCTACACAGTTTACTGAAACATTTCCCTACTGGTAGATATATGAGTTGTTGCCTTTAAAAAAATAATGGTAGTACCTGTGTTGTTTCATATTTGTGCAATTATTTTCTTATATTTTTGGAAGTATCATTGCTGGACCAAAGGGTAAACACTGCTGTGACTTCAGAGAGATGAATGAATTCTCTAAAGCAGTTGAGTTAATTAGCATTCCTAACAGTGAGATACAATGGTGCTTCTTTCTCCATAGCCTCACCAATACCATATATTTTCAAAATCTTGTGTTATACCAATTTGGTGGGAAGAAAAATGATAGAACAGTGTAGTTTTGATGCTCATCCATCTCTGTATAACCCAAGTTGAAGAACTTTCCATGTTACCAAACATTTTCTTTTCCTTTCCTAAGCACTGTCAGTCCAGCTATTTTGACATGCTTAGGATGGATCTTTTTCTTCTTTGTTTCTAGGACTTCCTTAGGTTAAAGGGATGAGTCATTTAGCTGGGAACGAAGCACCAGCTATTATTTGCT